>MU225138.1:296859-314535 GCA_018584345.1 Thuja plicata
CGGAGTAAAATGCGAGTCGAACACTGGAGTTGCTTCTTATTATTAAATGTGAACTCCCCAAGCCTGAATGTAGACGAATAGATGTTGACCAGATTCTGGGCCTAAAAATGGTGGCCGTAATTAGGTATTATAAAATGCATACACAATTTTCAAATAGTTTTTAAAATGAGAGATTGCCTTAGCATTCAAAGGGCAATAATGACGGCTTGACAAGGAAAGTTGAGCATTGAATTCAAGCATTTTTGAACGGTATATAGATCAGCTCGTCTCGGAAGAATTTGTCAAACTGAACAGCTAGTGGTGACGTTTGGCTCGTTTGTCTGAAGACGAAAAAAAATATTAATGAAAGTCCGGAACTCTTACATTACTGGCATGGTTCCTCTCAAATATAATTAAAACATAAAATTGAAGTTAAATTTTTTTTTTATCGAGCACAGTACTGCAATTGCAATTTTTCTAAACTTAATTCTTCACCAAATGATTCCGCGTTACGTCAGAAGAGATATTATGATATTTTATAATAGCTCAAAAAGCTTATCTTAAACGGAGTAAGTTTAAAATACATCTACAATAATTGATTATTGTTATATTTATTTAACAACTATTTTATTTTAAAATTTGAGAGTGAGTGTGAGAGAGAGTATTTTTTATTTTACTTTTTTGACGTAAGATTTATTTTATAATTTTAATTTTATAAAAATATATATCAATTATATTTTTCTTTTAACACACTCACATCTCACTTCTTATTATCACATCTCTTTAATAATACATATAATTTTTTTAAAGATATTCAACTAGGGGTATCTTTTTTAAAAAATATCTAAATTAGAAATGAAAATTTAGATGAAACATTATAATTATTAAATAATAATGAAAAGTAAAGATATAAATAAATTTATATGGAAAGTCACATTGAAGATATTCTCAACTCTTCCTCTTCAATGTTAACTTACTAGCTTAGATATCTTTATACATCTATCTAAAAGATATCAGTCTTGAGGCCCCTATTTTGAAATAGATATTGAGAATAGATATGCACCTCGAGGTTGATATCTCTCAGTGTCTTTTAGATAGATGTATAAAGATATGTAAGCTAGTAGCACCTGCAGCGCGACATGTAAACTTTAAATTTATAATATATTTTAATTTAAATTATACTTTATAAATCATGAAATATTCATTCAAATGTACAATTATAATTCATAATGAATGAGACAATTCATATTCTAAACCCAAAATATCTTATAGAAAAGTTATCTTCTATACTATATACATTGCATACAATTATTCTATTTCCAAAGTTTTGAATCTTTCTTCGTCTTCTTTCCTTTTCGCAAGTTGCTTCCATGTTTTCATTTTTTCATAATGATCATAAGAAAACGGCAGTGAAATTCTAAGTCCATCCAAGGACTTAACTCGTGATATGGCAACAGATGTTAATCATGCCCTTTCTCATGGTCCAATGTCAATTGTTTGCTTGGAGAGTGTCAATCCCTGTGATTTATGGATAGTTAGTGCCCAAGCCAAGCGTAAGAGCAATTGACGTGTGCGGCCCCTTTGTATTTGCGAAATTAGAATTAATTTTGGTGATGCATCTTCCAATGGAGTTCTAGAGTAATTGTCAAATTCAACCATAGCATATGTTGATAGATTTGATGGGCACTTCTAGGTTTGTATATGATATTTTGAATGTATCCCAAAGCTCCATCCACAAGACCTTCTTATATCCATAAATTAGATGTTAACATGACCCTTGCATTCTTACCAATTAATAATTTAACATCTAATTCATCATTCTGACCTCCTACTGGACTAGTACTACCTTCTTTTGTCACAATGTAACAAGCTATTGGTTTTCTTAATGATTTTTTTTTTCTCTTATGGTTTATGTACACTATCATTTAATGCAAATAGATGAATATTATTATCCAAAGGGATCATTCCAGAACAACCCAAGCGTCTTGGGGTCCAATGTCAAAAGGGCTCAGTCTAGGACAACACAAGATGGATGCTATGAGATGACTCTCTTCCTACATGTATATTAGCGTTCTTTTCTTGGGAATTGTTCATTGCCTCTTGTAGCCCTTGCCTCGTTTATGTTTCCTTACATTTCTAGCCTTATTGTGAGACTGGTTACCGCCTTGTATTATATTTTGGATTTATTTCCCTAGTCTAGGGCCTTGGTGTCTACCTTCTTAGCGCAGAGGGAGTGAACCTTTGGGTTACATGTGGTTAGGTAGTAAATATTTTTCTCATTGAGGTTTAGTTTATTCATTTTGCATGGATAGATCTTTGTATTGGTACCGTCAGTTATGCTACATTAAGAGATCTTCATATTTCACATATTGTTATCTTGTGCCATATTGTTCTCATGAATGTATATGTTGATGTAATTTGTATTTCATAGAAGGATAATGATAGGCATATTGATGTATTTGTATTTATTAAATAATGAAAGATGTATATTAGGAGGAATTTTATTGCAAGTGATGTAGATTTATTAATCATGAATTTTATTAAGTGTTATAATTATGTTTACAAAATATATACTTGCATCATTAGTTTGGTTAGATCAATGTTGTCCTCTCAGGTTCCTTAATAGGATGGTACAAGTCAAATATTAAGACTAATAGAAATACAAATTTGCACCTCATCATCTATAATTATATATATAAATATACCTCGCTCTATACAATCTTGTCAACCTTAAATAAATATATATTTAATATTTTATAATATTATTATAAAATAAATTTCAAAGATCTTTTCTAATTTTACAATGTTTTTTTAAATATTTTCTCACTACAAAAAGTAAGGAAAATAGGGAGAAGAAATTAAATTTTTATTACTAACACAAATACATCCTCTATTTCTAGACTTCTTTCAAACATATAACTTTAAGAATACAAAGAAAATAATTTAAGAATACAAAGAAAATAATTAAAAGGAATACTTATGATTCTATTGAAAATGAAACAGTCAAGCCTTTTGACTAAGTACAAAGCCTTGGGAATGTGGGAGTAATGTTGGTAAGAAGATTCGCAATTTACGAAAAATGTGTATCCAAATTTTAGGACTGCCGCAAGTATCGACACACACCTCATCCTCTATTTTTTTCTTTGTGTCTTTCATTATCATTAAGTAACGTGAAGCCGCTGCTGGGTTGATTCAGTCTTGATAATACCAATCCTTCCATCAGAGGAAATAAGTTAATGTGTCACATATAAATAAATGAAATAATTCTATTTCCAGATTATCTCACCATACAAGTGTAAGTATGGCAAACAGAGCCAATTCTGGGAGTGAAGTTCTTGTGCAGATTGCATTGGGTGTTCTTTTATTTTGTGTGGCTTCACTGGGAGAAATCGATCATCCATCAATAAATATAAGTGCTATAATTGTGTTTGACACAATTAGCGGAAAAATAGCAAGGACGGCTATGGAATTGGCAGTTGAAGATGTAAACCTAAACACAATATTCTGAGAGGCAGGTTCCTGAAGATTGCAGCGCATGTTCCAATTGTGACATTTGGTGCAACAAATCCCTCTCTCTTGTACTTCATTCGTATAGTATCCAATGATGAAATGCAAATGAGAACAACTGAAAAGTTGATACAAAATTATAGGTGGAGGGAATTGGTGCTTGTATTTTTAGATAACAATAAGGGAAGAGTGGTCATCCCTGCCTTAAATTATGCCTTACGCGTTTTGATATTTGATGTTATAGCACCTAAAACACGAATTGTTTCGATAGTTAGTTTTATTTCAGTTTGTTTAAAGTTTTATTTAGGTTGTAGTTATTTTTACTACACAATTAAGTATGTTTATCATGTAAGATTGGAGTTTCTATATAAGTCTTCTTTATTGGTTAAAGTGTGTTTTAATCTATTATTTGGTTTTTTATTAGTAATTTTTTGAGACAGTTATTTTGATAAATATGCATCCTCTTTTTATTTTTCAAGCTGTCATGTATTTTGTAAGTCTTCAATAAAATTCTGGAGATTTTTCTCTTTAAAACAGAGTTGATGTTTTTATAATTGTTGATTATATTTTGTCATTCTTTTGGGGTTGTTATTAGAAATTTTACTTTTGGTATGAGAGGTAGAGGAAAATGGAAAATGCTTGGCCAATCCCAGAATTTAATTGGACTGATTATGAATATTGGATAATAAAAATGAAGACTATTTTTTACAGGAAAACATTTATGAGATATTGTAGAATCAGGGTATGAGGAGCCTCAGGATTGAGGTGATCTTCAAGCTAATGAAAAAAAGGATTAAGAAGGAAGCTAAGAGGAAAAAATGCAATGACCTCATATCACATTCGGGTGGCTCTTGATAGGAGCTTGTTTCCAAGAATTTCAGATGCAAAGACAACTAAGGAGGCTTATAAGACTATAAAAGATGCTTACCAAGGTAATGATCAAATCAAGGTTTTCAAGCTACAAACCTTGAAAAGGGAGTTTGAAATTTTGAAAATGCAGGAAATTGAGAATGTGGGAGATTATTGTGTAAGTGTAAAATATGTGGCTAATAAAATGGGCACTTTGGGTGAAAGTATGGACTAAGAAGTTGTGGTAAAAAAGGTATTGAGATCTTTAACACAAAGATGAAACAATGCAATAATCATCATTGAAGAGAGCAAATTTTTTTCCACTCTTGAGTATGATCAACTTGTTGGGTCTCTCATATCACATGAGGAAAAATTAAGGGATTCCTCTACACATATCAATGAGAAGGATATTGCTTCTCAAACGTAAGTTTCAAAGAATGAAGGTGCAACCAACAACTCTAGAAACAGTAAAGGTAAATGAAGGGATCACAATCATAATTAGAATCATAATCAAAATTCTTATAATAATTCTTCAAGAGGAAATAGAGGAATAAGAGGCAGTTATTGAGGATGAGGGAGAGGTAGATCTGATAAAAGGAACATTCAGTGTTATTATTTTAATAAGTATGGACATTTTGAGAAAGAATTCAAATTCAAATTGGGTAATAACTATAAAAAGCCAATTATGCTCAAGAAAATGAAGAGGCTTCCTCAAGTAATTTTTTTTTGTCTTTTGGAAAAGTTGAAAATGATGTTAATGATGTTTGGTATTTGGATTCGGGGTGTTCTAATGACATGTCTGGTAAAAAATAGTTGTTTTCTAATCTTGATGATGGTTTTAAATCAAATATTACACTTGGTGATATCAAAACATTGGTGGCTGCAGCAAAAGGGGCCATGGATATCTAGAAAAAATAGGTATGGAAAGTGTTCAATATATTTTCTATATGCCAAAGTTGAAGCATAACTTGTTAAGTGTTGGGAAGCTATGTCAAAAGAATTATAGAGTGGTATTTGACAATAAGAAATGCATGATTTATGATAAGAATCAAGGCAATAGAATGGTTACAGTTGTGTCTATGACAAATAATATGATGCTCCCCTTGAATTTTGGTGAGAATAGTAATCAACTTGTCAATATGGCTTATGACAACAAAATTTGGTTATGAATCTCAGGTATGGGCATTTGAATTTTCATAGTTTGAAGCTTCTTACATTAAAATCTTTGGTTCTTGGGTTTCCTAAAGTTGAAGAGCATAAAGAGATTTATGAAGGATATGTAAATGAAAAGCATGCAAGGGAGACATTTCCAAAAGGCAATCCATGGAGGGCCCTTCACCCAATTTATCTTATTCATTCACATATATGTGGTCCTATGCAAATAATGACTTTGGGTAAGTTATCATAATTTAATACTTTTATTGATGATTACTCACGCATATGTTGGGTCTATTTTTTGAGGGCCAAGGATGAAGCCCTTGATACATTCAAGGGGTTCAAATATTGTGTAGAGAATGAAAAAGGATGCAAAATCAAATGTTTGATGATTGATCATGGAGGAGAATATTGTTCATGGATTTTTTTAGAATTTTTTCAGATGAATGGTATCAAAAGACACCTCACCATCGCTTATACCCCTCAATAGAATGGAGTGGCTGAAAAGAAGAACCATAATATGGTAGAAATGGAAATACTCATGCTACAGACCAAGGGTTTGATAAACTCTTATTGTGGAAATGTACGTTCTATAGTTGTGTATATTCTCAATAGGAGTCCTACAAATGCACTTGACAAGATGACTCCATATAAAGCATGTTATGAGAAAAGGCCCAATGTTAATCATTTCAAAGTATTTGGTTGTTTAGCATATGTCAGTTTACCTAATCAGAACAAACAAAAGTTAAATGCAAAAAGTGAATCATGATTTTTTATTGGTTATAGTGAGGAGAGTAAAACATATAGATTGTATAATCCTCCTACTAACAAGCTTATTGTGCCAAGATCTATGATTTTTTATGAAGGGGGAGGATATGGTCATCAAAAAGTTCATGTTGATTCAACAAAATCTATTTTGCATGATAATATTATGAATGATATTGATCATGAGCAACACACTAATGTTTTTGTTTCAAGTGATTCAAATCCACCAAAAATCCCTTCATCTACTTCTTCAAGTCCAAGTATAAGCCTAGATTCAATTACAATGTCTACAAAAAATATGAGAAGGATGAGAGATATTTATCAAAGGTCTAAAAATCATGCACATGAAGAAAATCTAAGAGGTGAGACAATTAATTTTTCTTTATTCACCAAGGCTGATTTTGAACCATCTTGTTTTGAAGAGGCATGTAATAATGAGGTTTGGATGAAATCTATGCAAGAAGAGTTGGATTACATTCATAGGAATGATACTTGGGATCTTATAGAGCTTCCAGATGTCAAGAAGATGATTCACACGAAATGAGTGTATAAGACAAAGTATAGCAATGGTGGGAGTGTTGAAAGACATAATAAAACTTTTTCCTAAAGGCTTCACATAGAAGTATGACATTGATTATGAAGACACATTTTCACCAATAGAAAGACAAGAGACTATTAGAATTATGATTTCATTAGAAGATCAAAAAAATTAGAGCATACATCATATGGATATGAAAACTACTTTGTTGAATGGATACTTAGAAGAAGAATTATATGTGGAGAAGCCAAAAAATTATTGGAATGGACGGAAGAGAAGATCATATATATAGGTTGAAGAATTTTTTGTATGGTCTCAAACTAGCACCAAGATCATGGTATGAAAGAATTGATGGCTATTTTCAACATAAGGGCTTCAAGAGAAGTAAGACTGAACCTACCCTTTACTACAAGAAAGAAGGTAATGATATTTTCATCATAATTTTGTATGATGATTATCTATTATATGTGGGTAGTATTTCTAAAATGAATGATGAATTCAAAGTTGCTACAATGAGTGAATTTGAGATGACAGATCTAGCTCTGTTGAAATATTTCTTAGAATGGAGGTTTATCAAAGTAAGGCTAAAAAATTTCATTTCTCAAAAAAATTATGCAAAGGATATGTTGAAGAAATTTGATATGGCTGATTTTAACCCATGCCCTACTCCAAGCCCTCATGGAGTTGTGTTATGTAGAGATGATGGTACAAAATGTTTTGATGATACAACTTAGAAAAGTATATTTGGGATTTTGATGTTTATAACCCACATAATACCTGACATTGCATATTTTGTTTCATTGGTTTCAACGTATATGAAAAATCCATTATAAATATACATGAAGGAAGCCAAGAGAATATTGAGATATGTGAAAGGAACTCTAAATTTTGGTATTCACTACTACCATTCTGATATTTTCAATCTTGTTGGATTTAGTGATTTAGATTAGGGACGTAATTTGGATGACTGTAAGTCTACATATGGTAATTTCTTTTCTTTTGGTTTTGTTTTGATAAAATGGAGATTGAAAAAAAAAATTCTCTCTCATCCACAGAAGAAGAATATGTGGAAATCGCTTCAATAGGTACACAAGCTCTTTGGCTTCGTGTTATTGAACATATTTGTCTTCACGCTAAATGTTATCTAGATTGACCCTACACCTTATTTTAAAGACAAACAATTCACAACAATTGGGTAAGCATTTAATAATTGCTTCCCTCTGAATTTTATGAAGTACAATCCCCTCTCAAAAATATTCAAGGAATTTATGAATAAACTACACACATGTGTACTTTTACCCGAAAGTACTCAAGGATCTCTCATATACTCCTTGGTATAGAGGTAATTTCAGAAATCATATAGAAGATTAGAAAAAGTTCAAAGAAAATACAGTTCTTCTAACTTTCCAAAATTAATTGCCTATTTTTAAAGATAACATGAATCACATGAAAATAGTGATGATCATGACACAAATAATAAATAACACAAAAAATGATATATTAATCCACAAAGTAATCGATACACCACAAGTTTAAACTCAAAGATTTAAACTGGAACCTTGCATTAATATATGTGTACTATAAAGATCAAAGTCCAAAACATATATTCAAATCACTACTCCTTTCCACTTAATTCTTCTAGAAAAAATCCAGAAATTCTCAGTACTTAAAGCTAAAAACTATATAATCTAAAAGTTCTAACCCTTAATAAGTCTTATGCTCCAGCATAAATAGTTTTATAATCTGGGAGCTCTCCTTGAAAACTCAACCTCTCGAATTGTCGACAAAGAAAAAGAATTATGAACTAGTAATTAAACATACAAATAGATTTAAGAAATTTTTCCCCTATCAAAATACCTCAACAAAAAATAACCACTTTGTTTCCTCGATTATTTGTTCTCCGATGTGGCATCTTTCACTAACTTCCAACTCCTGAAAGTGCTCACCAATTCCTACAATGGGTGAGAGTGCAAGCTCTTCAATCCTAACAACTTCACTCGACAGGTGTCCTTCTCCCATTTGAGCTCCTTGATTTTCTCCGCTTGTTTAGGCAATTTCCCTCTATTTAGGTACAACATCAATTCCACATTCGCTACTCTAGTAAAATCTTGGGCCGTGGGATCTTCACTCTCTTTGATGGAATACATGGAAGCTTCAAAACTCTTTATCATAGTATCTGGATCCAGGTTCCCCTCATCAAGATAAATAATTCATAATGGATTCACTACTTTGATGTCCTTTGCTGCATCCTCATGCATTTCCTTTACTTCCTTCCCTATGGCTTGCACACTTAGGATTGCGGTTTTAAAAAGAAAGCCTTTCTATCCTATTTTTTTTCTTTATTATGAATAACATACAGGGATCTACTGACTTCATCAGGTTCTCTGATAAGAACTTTGTTACCCCATATTCTTCAACCTCTTGAACTTGAGATAATACAACTGCACATTTAGCCTTATCTAATTCCCATCCTAGTATCAAAGTTTGGATTTCACTCAACAGTGCTTCTCCTTCTATATAGGTAACGTTGAGTTCCTGTATGAATTTTCTTCCTTCTTTCATAATACCATCAATCCATTTATTCATTGCTTTTGTGAAGGCCCCACCTTGTTGTATCTGCTTTAGTAACCCCTTGCAATCTGAATAATTAAGATCGAAAGACTATGGAGCTTGATCCAAAGGTAATGCCCCCACATTGCTCAGAGAATTGAGGAACTCAGCCATGGTTATTACAAGATATTTAAGCTCTCTATTTTCTTGACCATCTTTTGGGGACTTGGTCAACATATGATCGGCTGAAAACTTAAATAGGTGATCTCTTGTGTCATGGTTCAAAACTCCCAACTCAAATTTTTCACCCCAAAATCCTCTACCTCAGGCTATTGAACTCCTTCCTTTTGTTTATATTTCATAATCTCTATGGTTATCTTTCTTGTGAAAGGGTCTGTGCTTAGGCTTGCATTATTTTTTACTCTTTTTGGCCTTTGGATTATAGATCGCATACTTAGTAACTATATCTTTAACAGGTAGGGAAACTAGATTCAGACTGCACTTTCTGTTTACTAAATCAGACAGCCAAGGAGGAACTAAACCATAAGTTAATTTGTTATCCAATGTCTTAGTAGGCCTCACATGTTCCTATTAAGCACCATTTTTACCACCAGACAATCCCCGATCTTTCTTTTTATATTATGGCGTGAGAGAGATATCTTCATCATTTGTCTCAACATCTATGAAACTCAAATCTTGGGAATCCATCTAGGTATGAGCCTATGATCTATTTCTTGACCTTGTCCAAGGTGAAGTGGGATCCTCACTTGTAGCGAACTTCTTTATAGATAGAGGAATACACCCTGCATTATTAATCAAAAGGGAGATATTAGAGGGATTGAGTGATAATTGAACTGGGATATGATTTATATCTTTTCTTTTAAATGGTGCCATCTTTTTTCTACTTTGTCTCTTCACTTCCAACCAGTCATCCATAAACCTTAAGATAGACCTGGCCCTACATTTTATGTCATCTTATTCTTCTCTAGTGCAATTGACCTCTGGTAGAACTACCTTATTTGAACTTTCAAAAGAAGGTTCAACAACCTCTAAATTGTCTTCATCTAAGCCATCAGTGTTGAACTTCAACTGTAAAGCTTTGATTTGAGGTATTAACAGTCTATAATGATCCCCTTTTCTATCTCTTTTTCATCATTACAATCTTCTGACAAATATTCAATGTGTGGAATTAATTTCATCTGATTTCCTAGGCCTAGGGTTTGTCTTGCAAAACCCTTACTGTTAAAACATATTCTTTCTCCATAAAATTGCATGTTAAAATTCAATATATTTCTCCCCACCACTGAGGCATCAATCATGCTCTTACAGTTTAAATCCCAAAGTTTGACTAGAAACATAGAATCCTATTTTTCTTCTGGGAGATTATTTTTAATCACCGTGAATAACTACCTACAAATTTCTGCTAAGATAAAGCAATCAAAGGAAAACCTTGACAACTTGAGAGATTCCTCATTAAATCCCCCTACTCTTACACATGTGAACCATGGGAACTAAATGTAAAATCTGTCATAACTCTAGACAAGCTTTTATGCATCTAGAGATATTCTCTTCCTTGGGTCCCGACCAAGTCGTAGCATAGATTCCCTAAAAACACAACATGAAATTTATGGAAATTATCCAGCACTTTGTCTCTTCTTAGCGAGGGGTAGTGCTTGTAAATATTTATTTCTTCACTCCATGGTTCATGAGGAATCCCAATGAGTTCCTGGGTACATGCTAGGAAGTATATCAAATATGAGGACATATAAAAATCCTTCTTGGTAATTTGTGTTTGTTTGAGTTGATCCTTCATTGAACTGGAAATTACCTCTACCAAATCTAGGCGTTGTTTCTCATCTAGAATTATTTCTATGTGGTGATATATCCAATCTTCAAAGAGGAGTATTTGAGAAGACCCCTTTACTCTGCGCAACGGGACTACTAAGTCATGGATATGTAATTTCATATGATATTTAGTTAACAACTTGGGAAACCTAGAACCTCCTTTATAAAATGATTTAGTCCATTTACAGGCGATATTTCTATGGTTCTGCTAAAGCTTCTCATGAAATTGAGTGAAAGGACTAGGTCGGGCTGAAACTAGAAAAGGCTTCATTGGGCAGTTTGAAGACTGACATGATTGTTTCTCTAGTTATTGACAAAATATTTTGGCCATAATTTTTCTATATACATTTGGACCTTACATCATAATAGTTAATACATTTGCAAATCAACTCACGATTTATTATGGTGAGAGGAAAGGCAGAAGCTTAAAACACCTTGCTTGACATAATCTCTAGGGTATGATCATTTTCCATAGGGTCCTTGAAACTTTGAATCATCTCATCTACCTCGACTCCCATTAAGTCAGTGTTTGAAATTATTATACCTTGACATTCTAGAATAGCAGTATTACCAAGAAAATACATACTGGACCTCATTCTTTCTTCCAGCTACAATAAAAAACTCTGTTGTCTTTCAAATTCAAACAACCATGCAGAAGCATGAATGAATAAAGGGAAGACTCTCAGTGTTTACCTATAATCCACTGACTTAGATAAAACTCCTATCTTTCACAACCAAAACTTCACAATCTTTTCTTTTGAAATGAATAAACCAGGATGATATGATTTAAAGATACTCGCATACCCACAAAGTATGGCAAATATTTGAACATTAATTGAGGCATGATATTTAGAGTGGGGCATACGCCATGATGTGATATTTTTTTACTGATATTCTTTGAAAAACTATCCATACAATCATTTATTCCTCTTTAATTCCATCACTTCACTCGTGTCAGGAATTCATTCCAATAATTCATGTTTTCATCTCAAATCACGCCCATGGATACCATATTACCAAGGCATACCATGCCATCATTACGGTGATTACTTATTTGACACATCACATCACTTGTCATTTCGGCCACCAATACAGTCCTTGGGCACATTATGAATTTCTTTGAACTTCTTTGAACTACTTTGAACCAAGTTTCAAAGAGGTTCAAAGTTGTTTATGACTACATCTGTTGGAGATTTGTTTCTGTGCAGTTGATTGATTGTATGTTTGTCATTGATGACAACATATAATATACAGTAGTGATTCTACATGTACTTATTAGAATGATGATATCAAGCCTTGCGTGGATATATTCAGGTTGTAGACATGTTTAGTATGTTATGTTCATATACACAGACTCAGAAATGATGTTTCAGTCAAGTTGTGTAATTCTGTTATTAGCAGTTACAGTTCTTGAAGATTATTTTTTTAGAGCCGACGTATTTAAGATGTTTCTTGAGTTTCTCCTATCTTCAGGATATGCGTGTGTATAGTCATGATTAGTTATGAGTTAACTATGTTTGGTTAAATGCGCCTATCATGTAACATCAGGATCGTGCTATTTGAGATGATTTGGTGAAGCCGACTTAGTGAAGCGTTGCGTATGTTCAGTTTGTGTTGCGTGGACTTAATATTGTTTGCATTCTTATTCAAGCAAAAAAAGATGTTGTTAAAGTGTTTCCAAGAGCCGACATGACCCACTTTGAGGAAGATACTTATAGTAAGTCATTTGTGATACGCTAAGTGTGAATGATACGAAAGGAGACACAAAATATACAGAGCAGAATATCAATTGTGTTTCATTCATCAAGGGTCTATGTGAAGAAGCAGTTGAAGATTACAATACATTGGAACTGATCAAGATAGCAGGTCTACTCTATAGTTCATCATCAGATATAGTGTATATCTATTCTACAAAAGGTTGTAGCCTTCACCGTTGAAGTAGTGAGCTTTTGGACAGTGAGTCCTCACCCCTAATAGGGTTATTTGTAAAAGACTCTTAACAGGGTTAGACCCTTAACCAGGTCACTATACTTATTGCATTGTAAAGTACAAGTCCTAATAGGGTTGAAATATCTCCTAACAGGGATTACTAGAAACAAGTATAGTTCATTGTGGGTACTAATTCCCACTAGGGTTTTTACCATTTGGTTTCCCCATAACCAAATTGAAGTGTTGTATATTGTGTTATCTGAATGTGTATTTACTTTATTTTATTCTAAAGTTAATAAGAGAAAATAATTAAATTGGCTGATAACTGATTCATCCCCCCTCTCAGTTATCCTTTGGGACTATTCTAACAACATCATCACTTATGAAAGGGTCCCACATGCAATTTTAATCTTAGACAAAATTACCTATTTGAACCAGTTTGAACTACTTCAAACCAAGGTAGAAAGAGGTTGAAAGTGGTTCATAGTTACTCAAGGCTAAAAACACTGGATAGAGGAAAACCAATCATACAAAAAAGATTTAAAGCTTTACAACAATTATCCCAGGGAGTAAACATGGACACAAAAAATGGACCGATGCAATATTAAGGGAGTTGGAGGATTGAGCAATGATTTTCAAATAAAAAACAAAGGTTCAAAGACAGTTATAGAAGGTGAATCATATAGACACTAACACTTCAGAAGGTTCTTGAAGAAATTGGGAAAAAACAAGTTCAGCCTACTATAACTTTTTGTCACAATATAAGTGCTATCAAGTTAGAAAAGAATAGAGTTCATCAAAAAAGGACAAAGAATCAAAGCACATAAACATTCAATATTATCTAGCATATATCTTCACCAAGACAGCTACAAAATATAAATTGTTGGCACGTCATGATCAGATTGTAAGCACTCTCAGCATCAAGGGAGAGTATGTTGATAATTGATGTTGCAGCTCCTAAAATATGGATTTTTTAGATAGTTAGTATTTTTAGATTTTTAAAGTTTTATTTTTGGTGTAGTTGTTTTTATTGCAAAATAAAGCATGGTTATCATGCAAGGTTGGATTTTATAGATAATTTTTTTGTATTCATTAAAACATGTATTTATCTATTATTTGATTTTTTTATTATTTTGTTGAGAGATGTATTTTTTTTTATAAATAAG
Source organism: Thuja plicata (assembly GCA_018584345.1). NCBI lineage: Eukaryota > Viridiplantae > Streptophyta > Pinopsida > Cupressales > Cupressaceae > Thuja > Thuja plicata. Next base: position 311,143 of record MU225138.1, read on the forward strand.
TAGCCTCTGTTTTTCTTTTCAAGATGCCATGTATTTTGTAAGACTTCAATAAATTTTTGGAGATTTTTTACTCTAAAATAGAGTTGATGTTTTTATAATTATAGTTTATATTTTGTCATCCTTTCTGGGTTATTAATAGAGATTTTACAATGAGATATTAACGTAAGAATTATTATCAAAGTTGCAGTCTCGCCCAAGGTTGATATCTTTATAATTTGAATACTTCTTGAGGATGAGTTGATAAAGTTGGAGTCTTGAGTATTCATTGTGCACATGTATCCAGACTCGGCTCCAATCTTGGTCCCTAAGGCACATAAATTAGGAAAGAAAAGAAGTGATTATGTATGGATCATTACCGACAAAATTGTCATCCTAGTGGATTCATTCAATGCTACTTCCCTCCTCTCTATGAATCATGTGTTGTGGGTCAAAATAAAACTCACACAAACAAACCATCCAAGGATGGGTGAATTAGCTAAAAGCTAGAAATATCCATTTAGAGCCCAGAACCCTATAATAAAAAGTATGGTATTGAATGGCTGCACACTTGTTGCATATGATGCAGTGTGGACAATAGTTATTGGAATCGATGGTATCCTAATTAATGGATTGTTTAATTATAGTAACATGGTGATCATATGATAGATAACACTAAAAAGTAAGCAAAAAATAGTAACACAATTTTTTTTTGTAAAATCCACAACAATGATCCAAGGAGGAGTATTGCACTAAGTATTTAGTTAGAGCCACCAAGAGGGGGAGATGAAAACATATGATGGAGTAAAAATGTATCTCACTATCTGTTGAAAATAATCCAAATATACCTGCATGTAACACCATTTCACCCTCATAATGAAAACACCAAAAAATCACCACACCCAATCAAATATCATACCCTTATAACTCAAAATTTGCATAATGGGACTCATACCTTGTAGATTTTTTTTCAAAACATGAACACATGGGTACTCATACCCAACATAAAATTCCTCCAAAAAAAGCACATAAGGGTACTCATACCCAACATAAAATTCCTCCAAAATATGAACATAAGGGGTACTCATACCCAACGCATAACACATCCCACATTGCTTCAACTTACTCAACCAAAACATATGGATTGAGTTCTCCATTAAGGGAGTAAACTCTTTTTATAATACTCACCCCAAAAATACATTATTTCATACACATAAATTATCAGTTTATCACAATGATATGAAAAATACAACTAATAGTACATCAGAAATAAACCACCTAATAGCACATCAAACTTGCAAAAATAAATGATGACTAAGACACGACATACCATATTTTAATCAACCATTTGATAAGGAATGGTTCAAGTCCATAACCCTCTCTCCTTTTGGATCTACTCCTTCAAAAATTTCCTTCGCTCCTCCCTCTTCTTTGACTCTTTACCATTCAAACATGAATCATAGAAGAAAATGACATAGGAGTTCTCCCTAGTAAGAGTGGATCTCATCTCTTTAGAGAAATATGTAAGAATATCCTTCCCTTTCTCACACATGTGTGAGCCATACTTTTTGAGTCTGCTCTTCCCTCGTATTCTTCTATCAAGTGTGTAAACATATAAATCGAAGAGATGAATTGCATAATATTTCTCCATGTGTTCGTTACTCGCTCATGCCTTTTTTTCCAACTTCCCCAGGTGGTCCAACTTATCACATTCACAAATGGTGAAAAAGGAAGGGTTTAAGCTCATAAATAACCAACGCTAAGGTTCCTACAAGGGTCCTATCCCCAAGCTTCACAACCTAGGAGATTGGGAACATGTATTATAGTAAAAATAACTCAAGAAATACACTTAAATGAAATAAATGTTAGGTTTCACACAAATAATTGTATTTTCACATTCACTATTTGGCGCACTTCAAATATCACATGGACAAAAATTTACAACATATTCATACATGAAATCAAATGAAAATTTTACAATACACAATATTTTCACACCACAACATAAATACATAATAAAATACCTTAGCACCTCCAAATAGAATAGGTCTACTTAATTGGTTTCACACATATATCACCATGTTACCCCACAATCATATTGGCCATGAGAACCTACACAATCACTTCACATGTTAACCATACCATAAAAAATTTTTATAGCCAAAGGAAAGGAAATACTAGCACGCATAAATCACATACATTATATCTAAAATTTATTCTCCATTTTATTTCAATCACGATTAAAATGTATTACTAATATGACATATGCATAATTTTTGTAGTCATGACAATCTATATATATGAATTAGTGAATCATAGGTAATAAACTAAATTATGCACTACATTCCAATAAGAATATATAATTACCCCATAACTAATATATCATCCACATGATACATATAAAAGTACTAATGAACTAAGTTATGCACTACATTTCTATAACAATTTCTAATTACTCCATAATTGATATATCGTTCACATGAAATTACATGATCACATTTAAACATACTCAAGTATGAATATAAGACCAGATAGAAATTATCAAGGATCCTTCACAAAATAGTAGCATACTAATAAAAGGTCTCAATGACACAATATAAGAATCAAAACATAGATTTATAAATCTATCACTAGGAAGTGAGTATCATAGTTAGCATAGTCATCTAGGAGCACACATGTGAAATGAATAGTACATGAAGAAAAAAATACATCATATTTTGATATAACCAAATTCATCTTTCCTAGCATAATGTCCATAAGGTACTTGATGCTTGAGAAAATAATGCATTGTTACCATGTAACTTACTAAATAGTCCTAATCGATGCTCATAGTCAAAGGGTGGGAATAACCTAATTATCTAATGGTAAGGTAAAAAATCATTCTAGATGTTTATACAAGAACAATATTAGGGGATGATCCTTACAACCACATCCCTTGGATTGATGTTCCTCATGGAAGACCTTCATTGGTCAAACATATGTAGGTTGTTGACCATAAAATTTGGTTATACTAGAACATTAAGTGACCTATTCCTTCATCATGAGGCAGAGCTTGAGATTATTAGTACTGAAAGAAGGAAACATTGGGGTGGCTGCAAGAATTTGAGTCCCACTTTTGGGAAAAAAGTGGAAGTGTTTTATCAAATTTTCAAATTTTATGTCAATTGATGTCAAAATATGAGGCACTTAGAGATTGAATCTTGGAAACTTTTTGTTAGAATTCAAAGAATTCAGAAGCCAAGATCATCTGCATGCAAAATAACCTGTTACAAAAGTAAAGGTTGGGGAGAAAAAAGTTTTGAAAGACAAAATATTCATTCAGAGAGGGAATCATAAAATACAAAGAGATCAATCCTTATAAAGGAGATGAAACACCAAGAAGGTGGAGAAACTGAGGGTGCATGAATAATTAATAAA
>MU225138.1:319941-335236 GCA_018584345.1 Thuja plicata
TTTCCATGTCCACTCTCAAAGAAACTCCATACATGTGGTATGTTTTCATTACGATGATATCTACATAGTGCATAAAATGGTCTGGATGATTTGAATTGTGCAGCACATCTATCTGACCAAACATAATATTTATCAATTTTTATACCTCTTTCTTTCAAATTTGCAAAAAACATCTTGAATCAGTGTTCTACATAATGAATGTCATGCTCTCTATCATCACTTATATAAAAATGATATTCCTTCTTGATGACTTGTGCTTCTAATGTGCTCTGAATACCATCCAAATCTAATTGTGCATGTCGATAACACACATGTACCATTATAGTAATTTGCTCTGAAAAATAATATTCTGATTGAATTGCCTTTTGATGAACAAAGGAATAGTTTTCTGCAAAATCAACAACTTATACAATAGTTCCAAGTGGGAAATTGTCTCTCAGTGTTTGGAATTGTTGTGCTTGTCACTTTGCAAAAACAGCATGACGAATGTAGGGTTGAATCAATTTTTTAAATTTTTCCATAAATACTCCAACATTTATCTCCTCTTCAACATATTCTAACCTTTTGGATTCTTTCCCAAATTTTGTTTCATTCTTTACATATTTGTAACTCTTACAATTTACCATCTTTGTTACATCAATGTTTTCATTTTTCAAAGGGAAAAGACTCAAATCAGCACATGTTTGACATATTCCTTTTATGCAATTTATTTGTCCAGCTGCATCATCTCTTTTGTGACATAAAATGATTGAGATGAACTCACTTCTTCTACTAGGAGGAGCATTTTCAAAACCATAAGTGTCTTCTACAAACTTTCAAAAAACCTGATAGTGAAGATAAAATTCAATATGATAATGACAACAACAAGTTTCAAACACTTTGTTTGTCCTGATATAATATGGCTTCAATCTTCCAAACACTATTTGCCCAATCTTTATATTAGGATTCAAACTACAAAATGACACATACATTTCATGTTCTGCTGTGTCCAACCAATGTTTCATATGATATTCATATTGATTAGCTGAAATTCTATGCCTGATAACATCTCTACTATTTGATGAAGGACGTGTATTATCATTCCAAAATAATGTGACCAAATCCTTGATTCCTCCATCAATCCTATAAGAATGAGGAGCTCTACGCATGATTGCCCAAATACCTTCCAAGGTGCTATCATCCAAAAGCTTCTCCTATTAACATATCGTGATATTGTTTTCCTACTAAAGCCAATCTGAGATGAAACTGAAGATATTTGTCTTTTTTGGATCATAGTGATACCTACAATGGATGTCAACATAACTTTTCTTGTAATGGTCTTATCTTTAGTTCGAGATCACTTCCCTACTTGGTTTAAACCTTTCCTAAGATTTTCAATCATATCAGTTTGCATGTCAACAGCTTTTCTCTTTTTTGATGTTGCATCTATACCCAATAATTTTAATGCCCCTTCCAAATTTTTGTTTATAAGTACAACTGAAAGCAATTGAACTTTTTCAAGTGTTTCTAAATTATCAAATTTAGTCAATATTTCTCTTGCTATCATATTCATTGACCTCTTCTTAGCAAGACTTAAAGGTTGAACATTAGCAAGTGATCTCAAATTTTCCACATCCATTGTAAGTAAATGATCTAAGTTTCTATACTTAATATTTCTCTTTACAGTTTGAGCTAAATTTATATGTTCATCCATACCAGTAGCAGCATACGATCCCAAACCTTCTCCAACATCAATTGTCTGAGCTTCCGTAGGGAGTGATCCTGACCCTTCTTCAATGTACAATTCTTTGACTTGACTTGACCCTCCTACTTAATCTTGTCCTTCACCTTCTTTAGTTTTATGATAATATGTCAATGCAGCTTCACGATTTCTTTGTTCGACACCAGGTGATCTTTTTCTAGCAGCTTTATGTTTTCTTCCCTTCTTGTTCCCCATTTCTTCTCTTCAAAAAATGTCTTCCAAAACATTAGCTCAATAAAAAAAAATTTCTTCAAAAAAATACTTTGATATAGTATTTCTCCTCTTCAAAATTACGCCTTTGAAAAAAATAGAAATAACAATCCCTATTCAAAAAATGCAATTGTAAAAACTGAACAATAATAGAAAAAGTGAATTTACTTGCTGCAATTCGGTGAAAAATTAGAAACCAACAACTTTACTTTTATACCATTCCAAATTTTTCAAAAAAAAATTTTCAACAAAGCCGACCTAGTTCGCGCGAACTACCCAAGATAAAAATCCAGCAGGATGGTTTTTGCCAGAATTTTCACACAAGGGGCTTCACGCAAAGCCTCTTAGACCCCTTCACGCAAAGGGGGTCTTCGCTCGAAGACCCCAAAAATGAAAATTTCTTGTAAGAAAAAAAAATTCATAAAATTTGGTCTTTGAAGGCTTGCAACAGGGACCAAACCAAATGTTTTCCTCAAACAGATGATACCAAAAGATGGGATTCAGAACAAGCTTTCTAATGAATATAATTTTCATACATATTGAGTTTGTTATCACTTTCAAATATTACTTTAACTAAACATAGGTTGTTTGGCGATTCAACAACCTATGTCTTGAAGGCTTCAGAAAAAATACTAAATTACAAAAAAAAATATATGAAAAATATGTAGGAAAAGGGTCTTTGTGTTACCTATCTATAAAAAAAAAATTTGAATTTCGATATATACATTTCAAGTTAAGGTGATCAAAGTGACCTTATGTCTAAATTACAGCTACTGTCACTTTAGAACACAATAAAATATGAAATATTGACCCAAAATTAATGAAACCAATTACATCCTCTGGATATTGAAGTTACAAATATAATTTCGAAAGAATTACATTGTTATCATAGTTGAAAAAAATTTTATGTTGATCAAAGTGACAGTCACTTCTTAAAATCACAGTTTTTTTACAAGAACCACTTTTCGAAGGAGAAAGAAAAATGAATTTTCATGAATTTTAATTTTAATTTTTAAAATATATTTAGAAACTAGAAAGAAAATTCTAAAATACCCTAGTTTACATTATCTTCAAATTCCTTATATTTTCCGGCAATAGGTGTTCGAAAATGAAATTTTTTCTCAAAATGTTGATCTCTGTGTCAAAGTTGGCCAAAAAGTGGGACACACTATTGTGGGATCACCCGTAGAAGAAATATCTGTAAAGAGGAGAAAAAGGAGAAAACCCAGTGGGAAAAACCCCTCTCCAAAAAGAGATGAAGCCCAATGAAGGACTGAAGAAGCCTCCAAACATGAGAATTTCCTAGAAAATAGGAACAAAGAAAGAACATGTAGAATACCTCTGAAGCATGAAGCTGAAAACACTGTAAAAAAATAACTATTGGAACCTCCAATGAAATAGAACATGATCAAGTAGAGAATACTGTAAACAAAGCTTGAAGAGCCGATCAATCAAACAAAGGAAGCATTAGAACTAAAAAGAGATACCCCCATAATGTTGAGAAGGGAGAGGCATGACAGGTTCACTGAATCTGACTGCCAAGAGACAGTGCATGATGAAGAACGTACAAACAAATATAAAGGATGGTGTCATGGAAGGAACACTCACTTGACACACATAATGAGGCTAATTTTGTGGAAGGAACACTCGCTTGACAAAGGTAAATGGAAAATAAGGAAAACATAAAACCCCCCATGGCACTTTATAATATAGTGTGATTATAATCAAGCACAAAATGTGCAGGATCTGAAGCATGCATCAGATGACACTTTATTTTAGTGTGTTTGCAAATAAGAAAAGCTACAAAAATAGGTGTCTAGAATATCTAAGAATGATAGAAAGTTGTAGAAACATGAATAAAAACTAAAAAGAAGTCATCACATTCACATAAAACAATCCCAAGACCTGAAACATCCAAGATATCCACCAGATTGCAAAAATAACTATGAATAAAAAATAGTTGGAGTAGAATCTAGGCGTGAGACCCATACAAGAAGAAATAGAACGGAACCAAATTTCTGACACCATGTGGAAGTCAAAAAATGGATTCTAGATGATGAAGATATGGCTCCCGAAGGGCAAATAGGAACCCTGAATTTGACTAACAAAAAACCCTGCAAGATGGAAAAATAAAAAAATCTAATCTCCAAAAAAGCGTTCATCTTAGAAAGGGCTTTCCAACAATTTAAGGAAGTAAAAAATTAGCCTCTATTTAATCCAGATAGAGCGAAAAAACCACAGGCTACTCACTATTGAAAAAAAAAGTTGTATGACGGTTTCATGGATGTCAAATTTAATCATTCTCTCTAACCTAAGGCTGCTAACATCAGCAACACACAAACCGAGGGGGAATGAAAACCAAGGAGTTTTTTTTGCATGGAAAAAAAGGGCAAAAATTAGAAAAACAAACATTTTCTCTCTCCTCCATGCAATGTCAGGCATCAATTTTGAGGTGGCATCAAAATCAAGGCAGCATGGAAATTGAGACAGCGTCAAAACTAAGGCATATTTTTGCCTCATAAAATGTGCCAAGGGTCGTACATACAAAAAATAGTGCCCAAATTTCAACTTTGTCCAAATAGGGCATGCCTTATAGGAAAATGGGGGTTTTAGGGCATTCTGAACACAACCCAGATGTCAGTTTTTGCCCAAAGTGCTCCTAAAATTAAATCCTCCAAAAATCCACTAAAATCTAAGAGAGAAAACTTGAAACCCTCAGAGCTCCAAAAACGTCAAAATATCAAGAATGGGCAACAACAACAAGGCTCTAATACCATGTTAGAATTCAAATAATTCATAAGCCAAGATCATCTGCATGCAAAATAACCTGTTACAATAGAAAAGCTTGGAGATAAAATAGTTATGAAAGACAAAATATCCATTCAAACAGGGAATCATAAAATACAAAGATATCAATAATTGTAAACGAGATCAAACACTAAGAAGGTGGAGAAACCTTGGTTGCATGAATAATTAATAAAGAATTAATTGTTAAATGCCTAAAGTTTAGCTTAAGTGAACAAGAGAGAAAAATAAGCAATTAAATCAATAACGATTTAAATAATAAGTGAACATAGAAATACCTTTTTACTCTAACACTTTCAGGACTAGAAAATGTAGTCCTTGGAGACTAATTTTCAAATATTTAATTTATTTAAATATCCACATGGTAGAAATTGTTTTTTAGTAGACATGTTTTAAAACTACTTTTTCAAAATGCCTTATTTAGGACCATACAACACACGTGTACAACCACCATATTTTGACCTAAAAAAATAATTTTTTGTGAATCCTTCAAGAGAAAGATACTTAAGACACCAAAGATTAATGAACATATTGTTTCTTTTTTATTAATTTTTTTTTATTAATTTTCATTTGACTATAAAGTATTATTTTGAAACCACTATTGTATGACCATCATAATTATATGAAAATTTCACATTTTTTAACAAATATTTATTTATCTTCAAGAAACATTCTATGTGGATTGATGTCTTATTATTATTTTTTTAAAAAAAGTTAAAGAAAAGTTATTAAAGTTTTAGTGAACCCACTATTTTAAGTTTAGGTACAACTTTTGATTAATAAATATTGAAAATTAGTAAAATTGATCATATTACTATGAAATTTATATTTTTAAAATTTAGACAGTAAGAGATCTAATGGGTTTTCATTTTGTTGAAAACTTTGATCACGAAGGTGCTCATAATATTATGACAAGACACAAATTTGGTATTTTAGTGCATTAACCATTATTTTGGAGGTTTGAGCATAGGCTTAGTCCGACCAATCCTGTCATGAATAAAAATTCAATGCAAAGGGTGGCTTGTAAATTCAACTTTTAAAAAATGGGCACATGTTTAAAACTGCATACCCGTTTCTTAAATATAATAAATTGACATGTAAAAATGAGTTTTTAGGCATGGACAAGCATCCTAAAGTGACAAAGAATTTCTTTACTAATGGCACCCTCAAAGATTTAACATTAAATGGATAAAATTTTAATCAATGAGAAATTTTAGCATCATAAACAACTCAATAATCTAAAGAAAAGAAACACACAAAGAAAAACATAATGACACATCTGATCCATTACGGAGAGGAGAAGAGGCTTTCTATCTTTCCCTTTTGGATTAAAACCTATTTTATACCCCTTATTTAGATAACCTCATTCCATTTACGATCAAGGATAATAGTATGATCTATATGAGGAACCCCTAATAAACAATCACTTGAATTTATGGAACTTTCAAGGTATATCGACATTTATGTATCATGTATTTCAATCATGCACAATGAGGGAATAACCTTACATTTGTACCCACAAATAACCAGTGCACTAAGTATCATGCTATTGAGGATATTCAACCCCTTTCTTCGAATAAAATTAATTATTTGAACAACACAAGGAGTTTTCTCTAAATAGTTGACTCACTAGTGACTATCCTTAACATAAACTATTCCATGACCTAACATACCTTCTCCACGAGACTTCTTTCAAAGAGCACTTGCACTCCTATCATAGTATAACATATGACTCGTTATGATTAGATGTCATGATACCCTATAGAATGATCCATGACCCATTCAAAGGCATACCCAAAAATATATTATTTTGTCTCTTCTCTATTATTTGTATTAAAAAAAAATTCATATACATGGCCATATCAAACTTCCAAAATTTATTTAATTTTATCACTAAGATAGTCACACTATTGAGTGACCTATTTAGGTCATCATTAAGTTATATAAAATATATTATAGCGATTATAAACATATAAAATTCTATCACATTAGGGACTTTATGTTTCTATTCCAATTGGTGTGATAGTATTACACTTAGAGTCATTATACTAAGAGTTAATGATTTAGTATGATGGGATCATATTAAATATATGCACTTATTACTTTAAATGTTTACCAAATTTTAATGTCTTTTTAGATTTTCCCATCCAATTTATCTCATATCATGTAAAATCACTCTATTGGGAGTATAATAGGCCAAAAAGGAAATCACTTATTATACAAAGTATTCTCCTAAGAACATTCTCAAAGCATTGGGTTTGTTTTACTAAAAATCCAAACATGTATTGACATTGACACATAAATCAAAAGGATTTGTTTTGTAAAAGATCTATCATGCATGTGAGATTCATAAAATGATAGTTTTAAGTTCATATTATGGGAATATTGAGGAGAAGTCATCATATTTTAGAAATTCAAATTCAAATCTTGAACATTTTCAATAAAATATTCATCAAAATGCGATCTCACTCTTTGATTCTACCTATCTATTATGGGCGCGTCTTCTCCATTATCTTTACTTGTTTAATCCATTTAATGATGGTCTCTAGAGTCTTGATATCTAGTAGAAGAAATTGTGAAGTTGATGAATACTTAAGTTTGATTAGGGTTAGGTTCTCAATTTCCGTTTTTCCCATTCAAATATGTGACATAGTTTATTTGAAAACAAGAGTGTAATGTTCAAATTATTTCTTATATTTTCATCATCTTATTCATACTTGGTCCACATCCAAGATAGTCATGCTTTTAATAACTATAAGATTACAATGAGAATTGTAGGTTATGCATTCTCTTAACAAAATACAAAACAATAGGTATGTGGAGTTCACCACAAGGTTTTAAATGTATAAGGTTAGCAATGGATTGTAGGAACTCAACTTAGTGCACCAAAACTATAAAATATGGCTACATTGAGTTCCCACTTCTTTACTCCTATTGAGTGATCAACATTTCACCCTTACAAGAATTCTTCCTAGAACACCATATGATGATTATATTGTCAAACATTCTCAATTAATAACCATGAACCTATTAATAGATTAGGATTAAAAATTATCATATATGCAGCTAATTATTTTGACACCCTAAGTACTTTGCATTGTGCACACCATCCTAGCCCATCATAGTTTAGGGAACTTAATATCCAACTTTTAGTCAATGTGAGTATTTTTTATTCTAGTTAAAATACTCAAAAGTAAGAAAACCTCAAATACATTGATCCCATGACAAAATAAGTTTCAGATAAAATTCTCCCTTTCTAAGCCTCTCACTAAATGGGTGTATTTTCCTTCAATTTTTAATGTGGTGCTTAGAACACCTTTTTCTTGAATCAGTCACTTGCTCATTTTTATTATAATATCAAGTATATGTAACATCACAAATGGATTTATTAGAGTCATCATTATACAAATTCCAATTTATATAAATTAGGGTGGTTGTTACATGACAATACCTAAGTTATAATATAAGAATAGTGGAATTTCTTGTTTGATTCGTCCAAAAATCATTTTTTATCATCAACAACCATGTTGTAAGAATTAATCCATATTAACCATTCTATGACTCCCTATCTAGATGTTCCCTTTACAACCTTGTTTAATTTAGATTTATGTTCAATTCGGCGCCAAAATTTCTACCACTTCATTTCGTCAAAATAATGGTTAAGACAAACTAACTACTGATGTGATCATTGTCTATATTAAGAGACACCCTTCCATAGGATAGGTTCATGCACATGATGTTCTAATTTATGTGAGGTTGTGTGATAAAAAAAGGTGTGTACATCATTACCTATACAACCTGTCACAATATAATTATGATCTAAAATCAAAGTATCCCCAGAGTTCCCAACATTAGAACATAGTTGATACTTAGCATCAATAGCCCTACATTTTTTACACAAATTGTACTATAGAGAGGAACATAAGTATTAGAAAGAATTTTGAATCCATTTAACTCTTTCTATCCATATCCATCCTAATTTACTATAATGAAGGATATAGTGTTCACTACCTTATAGGAGAAAACTAGGAATAATGGGTATGTCTCCTTCTACATTGGAAGGAAGATGATCCACTATGAGTGAGGAGGCTCAAGAAACTATGGACAATGGGTTGTCTCCTTTTACATTGGAAGGAAGATGATCATCTATAAAAGATACAAAATATACAGAACTAGAGATAGAAGGAACTTTTACAGGACCAAATACATCAGAATGAATAAGATCCAAAATACCAGAAGACTTGTGAGAAATGGAGAAGAACTTAACACAATATTGCTTACCATAAACACAGTGTTCACAGAAATCAAATTCAAGATTACAATCATTTAGCCCCTCGATGAGATTTTTAGTTTTCAAGGTCCTAAGACCCTTCTCACCAATGTGACCAAATCTCATATGCCACAACATTGTCTTTTCTATAGAAAGCTTTCCTTCCAAAGTGTTTTCACCCTTAGGTACACTTATTGCACTGCCATCAGAACCCATTGCCACAGTCTTCTTTACTGCTCATTCAGATGGTGAGGATGAAGTGATAGCCGCTCTCTTCTTTGAAACATAAGAACTATTGCACTGAGAAATGCATGCATCAAGCTGAAACAAAGTACCTCTCCTAGTACCTATAGCGAGCACCATAGAACCTCTCATCATCTTGCATCCATCTTTCAAAAAGACAACTTGCACACCTACATCATTCAACATACTTACAAATAATAGGTTTCGTGCCAGACCCAAAATGTGCATAACTCTGTTGATTCCCTTTACTCATCCATCAGGAAATCTGATAGTGACCTTTCCACATCCAACTATCTTTAGGTGAGAGTCATCACCCAAGTACACCTTTCCACCATCAAACTCTTCATATTTTGAGAACCAGTTTTGATGAGAGATCATGTGAAAAGAAGCACTCGAGTCTACTAACCACGCATCATCAGATGCATGGGCTACCAAAGCTGCAATAAAAGCATCTCCATCTTCTTGATATTTTTTAGAAGCTGAATCTGAGCCTTTCTTCTTCTTCTTCGGTTCTTTGCAGTCCCTCCGGAAGTGCCCAGATTTATCACAGTTCCAACATTTCACCTTGGAATTTATAGGAGTTTTAGAACTCCCATGGGATTTGGATCTACCCTTCTTTGAATTATTGTCATTCTTCTTTCCTTTGTCATTGGATCTCCCACGAACAACAAGGGCTTCCTTAGACAAATCCGAAGTCTTTCTTCGCATCTCCTAAGATAGTAGCGAAGACACCACATCATCCATACAGAATGTGACTATAGTACTTCTGAGAACCATCACAAGATGGTCCCACAAATCTAGCAAGGAACAAAGTAGGGTCATACATCGATCCTCCTCCTCAATCTTGGCACCAGATGATGCCAACTGTGCAATCAATAAATTGAATGTGCTGAGATGATAAGTTACAGATCCACCTTCCTCCATTCTTAAAGAAGACAACTTCTTTCTCAGGAACAACTTATTCACCAGAGATTTGGCCTGATATATAGACCCAAGCCATTTCCACAAAGAATTTGCAGTAGTCTCATCAAGAACATTAAGAAGAATGGCATCTGCTAGACAGAGTCTGATGAGACCCTTAGTCTTCTGATCCTTGATCTCCCAATCCGCTTGAGATATCACTGTAGGTCTCACAGCAAGTGAAGTAGCCTCCCATAAATCTCGATCTTCAAGCATGTCTTCCATCTTGAGTTTCCACAACTTGTAATTAGTGCCATTAAATTTCTCCACCTCCATTCTACTATATGAGGAACTAGCCATCTCAATCTACAAATAAGATTCAGAATGCTCTGCACAAAAAAACTCCCACTCAACTTGAGATTAGCTCAAAAAACCCTACCCAACAACTAGGATCAAAAGTTGATCAGGCTCTGATACCACTTGTAAGGAAACTCAAGTGCGAAAACAACTTCCTACACTAATCTCTAGAGGAAAGTATTGTGCAAATTCTTTTAAATCCCTATAATTTCATATTCGTTAACTATTTTAACAAAGATATTGCAACCATATACCATGCATACAGAAAATAGAGAATGACACAATGATTTACCCTGGGGAAAACCTTTCGGTTAAAAACCCTAGCACTCCAAAACCTACACAATGTATTATCTTCAACATAATGGTTACAACACACTTGTAATGCAAGTTCTTTCAGGAGACAATCGACACACACAGACAAATCCAGTAGCACCAGATTATACCAACAATACACTCTTTTTCGTATCCTTTTCTGTAACCCTAAAAATGCTTATATCATGCACTTTCCTTTTTAGGGCAACTTCCAAAGATAGCCGCATTAGGGTTTTACCAATCTCCGAGAAAATAGGAACCCTAAATTTTTTTTGGGTGATGCCCCGAACCCCATGATTATGGAAGAGTGTAAAGTACTTAGCTTTATCAGTTTCCACATGTCTTGCATGTCTTCACCTATCATTGAAATCTCCTAGAAATAGCTCTTACGTGTCATAAGAAACTGTCATAACCGTTTTAGTCATGATCTCCTTACACACAATTCAAGATGACGACACATCAAGTGGAGTGACACATCAACATGCCAACTAGACATGTACACTCACACTTAATTACATTATTTGCAAGAAATACGTTTTACAAAACAAATAATAAGAATAAGAATTATCCAAGGTTGAGACACCTTATTCCTAACACCTTTGTACCTTTTGCATATATTTTGTAGCCATCAATTCAGTTTTGATGCAGATTGTGTTCAGGTGAATGTAACATATTCCTTAACATATTTTGTACCATTGCATGTAACCATTTGAAGATTTTGAAGAGAATAAAGCAAGTTCCCATTATTGACATACTTTTTGAGTTCTATTATCAATCCTTTTCAATATTTCTACATTTAAGTGTAATGTGTTTTGCAACATAGATTAGAGAATTGGTTCAATTCCTATTCTAGGTTGTCAAGTATAACATTTTGCAAAATCTGTATGTTTGTTGGCATATTATCACTATTTGTGGTACAAACCGTAATAGTGAGTTTTAGGTCAACCTATACGTTGAATAGTGAATGTTGCCACAAATCTTAGTAGTGTGTTTCTTGTGGATTCTAGTTTGAAATTAAGATAAGTCTAAATCTAGTTTTCATGTATCACCTTCTAGTTTATTTATTCAATTTTTAGTTGTCTTTTCCCTTTTCCCAAAATAGAGATCAGCCATAGGTGATATTTCAAATCCAATAGGAAGCGGTCTAGAATCTGGAGATTCCTTCTTAATCTACGTCCACCTAGAACTTAAGAAGGTTCTCAATTATTACCATGAGATATTAGTATGCCCTAATGCCTGAGTTAGGGTGATATTTCAAGGCCTTAACCATTTTTAGCATGCCTAGTGGGACTCCTTGTGATACATGAACATAATACAAACAAGCAGTTGAAAAGAGTTACAATATTTACAACTATCACATACTAGGAGAGGAAGAACTTTGCAGAGAGAGTCTAGAGGTCCAAAAGAGCTCTTCTTTAAGCTTGTAGTAAGGGGTAGGAAATTAGGAAGACCAAGAAAATGAAGATCTGAAGGAAATTCAGCTCCTTCATCCTACTACATTGAATTACCATATTCAGATCAAGAATCTTTAGAAAGTCCTCCAGCACTTCAAATTCAAGTTGTTCTTGAACAACCTATTGCCCAAATTTTCCATCCTATGCAATTTGGCCTGTTTTCCCCTATCATTCATACTCACTCTCTGAATTTCTGGCTTTCTGCTCCTTCCTGGGGTTTCTGATTTTTTAAATCCTATTTTGCCACACAAAAAAATGGTCATGTCCCTTTTTGAAGTTATGTCTTAGCTCATCGCTCTCTCGCATCATTTTTTATGTCATGCCTTTATGTTGCGCGACTGCGCAACAAGTTGTATTTAAGGGTCATCACGCAATCGCGAGCCATTTATAAAGACTTCAACTTTGTCTGCGAGTGCGTGATGAGTTGTAAATCATGTCATCGCGCAATCATGATCTATTTTTGAATAGCTCTGCTCTGTTCGCGAGTTCGCGATGAGCTATCCGAGAAGGTGCATCGCGCTGTCACAATGTCTTTTATAGATCAGGTTCCTAGCCCGCGAGTGTGCAACGAGCTAAAAAGGGAGCTCGTCGCTTAGTTGCCTAGGCATAATATGAAATTCATAAAGGTCCACGACCGAGCGACCCAAAAGAAAAGATAAGTTCATCACTCACTCGCTGCGGTTTTTGGGTGATCACAAAGTGACTGGCGGGTGCGCGACGAACTGAAAAGAAGGGTCATCGCTCAGTCACTGCTATTCTCAAATGAATGAAAAGTGACTTGTGAGTGTGTGATTAGCAGTTAGATGGGCTCGTCGCTCAGTCACCGGTCAGTAAAGATGAGGAAAATACGACTCGCGAGTGAGCGACTGAAGAAAGACAGAGACTCATCGCCAAGTCGCAGAGAAGCTTAGATAAAGGAGAAATAATCTGCGAGCCCGCGACAAGAAGAGAAGAAAGATGGCATCGCACAGTCACCAGAGATTAAAGGTGAAGGGAAAGAAGCTCACAAGTGAGTGATTGAAGGAGGAAAAGGATGCTGTCGCGCACTCACGCATGAATTGAAAGTAGAAAGTAAAGGGCTATGAGTTGGCGACCGAGAAGAAGGTGGATGCCGTCGCGCACTTGCGCATGAGACAAAGATAGAATATTAAGTTGAGCGAGTGCGCGATCAGACAGAGGATGCAAAAGAAAAGGATTGTCGCTCAGTCACTCAGAATCTAGAGGAAAGAAAAAGCAACCAGTAACTGTGCGATGATTGGGATTATGCACAGAGCTGTCTGTCAATCCCAGGATTGGATTTGTTTCAATATCGGGAATGGTTATTGAGATTCAGAATGTGCAAAGAGTATAAAGGAATTGGGACTGACAGAAGGCAAGGAGCCAAAGAGGGATCAGATATTTTTCTCAAACGGTGGAAAGATCAGATTTTAAAAGATCAGAGGATGCAGTTGATAAAGTCTACAGGAGAGTTATTATAATTCAGAGACTTTGGTGACTCTTCTAGAGGGATAAGACTGCTTCTGAGAAGGAGCATTTATGTTGATATTTCCTGGGTATGACTTTGGTGTCATCAACTTGCATCTTTGTAGACTTAAAAAAGGCTAAGCGGTGGCTGGACAAGCCAAAAAATCTGATCCAGAAGTTATTGCTCTCCAAAATGCAGTTGGCTAAATTGTATAAATATGAGTTCAAGACTAATTATCGCCAGTTCTTCTTCTTTTTGGCTTGCTTGTTTTTTGTAACTTGTTCTAAGTTCCTGACATAGGCAAAGAGAATTTGTAACTCATTGTGAGAAATAATATGCAGAGCTTGAAGTTCTTACCAATTTATTGAATTGTGTCAGCCTTGTCTCTTTTCTGCTATTTGTATGCATTGTAGATGGTAGATGGGTTAACTGTGAAAGATTTTATTTCCTCTTAATTCTGTCCCTTTGTAGCATCTGCTTGCAGAAGAGTATGTTTGCTTGCAGGTTGTAACTCGTGTCTTATGTTTGAGCTGTTAACTATGAAGTCTTTCCTCTTAACTGGTTTAATCATGACCTTGTTATGAAATATTTATGCATGCCTATACAAGAGATTTGTGTTTTACCTCCAATTCAGTTAGTTAACCCAGGGCTTTATCCTGTGTGTATTATGTTTTCATGTCAAATTCGGTGCATCACCTAGTAGGTAGTTTGCTTTCAGTTATTTCCCTTTCCATGCAATCCTTCTAACCCTTTTCCCCTCAAGTTTACTTTCCTATTAAGAGCAAGTTAAGGTGATTATCCAAGAGGAACCAGCCTAGAATCTGGAGGTCTCATCTTAGTTAGCATAAGGTCCCACAACCTTGAGATGACTCCCTTGTTATACTGGATTATCAGGACCAAGAGAGCTTGAGATCAGAGGCACAAATTCAGTGTATAACATTTCTGGCACGCCCAGTGGGACCACACTGAAGTTAAGATCAAAATCAAAAGGTGTTCCTGTTGGTTCATCTGTATAAATGGATTCAGTACACAAGGTCTATCAATATAGACCCAAGCTCAAGGATTCCCCACCTTGACACCAGTGTGGGACTGAAGTTCACATTCGTGTAAAAGAAGTTCATTACAAAACATTATGTTATCTCTAATATGCAGGTCACATAATACAGACTTTTAAGAAGTTATTCTGACAGGTATATTTGGCGACTCCACTGGTTTCAAAGTTTCAGGCCAGCCTTGTTCGAAGTATATGAGAAAGATTGAAACTAGGAGCTCAAAAACCACTAAATTTTTAGAGTTGCCCTTGAAGAGAGGTCACAAAAGTAGGTCAACTCAAAGGGAGTCCCCTGCAAGGAGAGTTTAGTCTACACCTCCTGATTCATCATAAAAGGGACTTCTTGCCTTTCATTATAGGAGAAGAGGAAGATCTCTAACCAGGGATCTAGAGGAGGAAGATTCAAGTACAGCCCATATTGTTGTGAATCTTCAAGTTTCAGCTCCTACAATGGCTAGAAATTTTGCCTTTGCACCTTTCAATCAAG
>MU225138.1:339666-369638 GCA_018584345.1 Thuja plicata
GGGCTAGATTCAGCAAAAAGAAGATATTACAGGTTACAATCTATTCCTTTTGTGTTGATTGCTAATGTCCTTTTTAGAAAAGATCACAATGGTGTTCTTTTGAGATGCATAGATTCAGAAAAGATAGTGGATGTCCTGTTTGAATTCCATGATGGGCCAGCTGGTGGTCATTTTTCTCCTAGGACTACTGCTTATAAAATCATGAGGTCCAGGTACTATTGGCCATCTATCTTCAAAGATAGTCATGATTATGTTAGGAAGTGCATCAAGTGTGCCTTATTTGCAGGAAAAGAAAAGCTCGCTACTCTTCCCCTTCAACCAATCAAAGTTGACCAACCTTTCATGAAGTGGGGCATAGATTTCATAGGTATGATCAACCCTCCATCTAGTGCAGGACACAAGTGGATAATCACTGCAATAGATTATTTCACTAGATGGACAGAAGTAGTGGCCTTAAAGGAGGCCAATGAGAGTGTTGTCCTGAACTTTTATGATGATTTAATTCATAGGATTGGCACTCCTGATTCAATTATTTCAGATAATGCATTGGCATTTACAGGCCTTAAAGTCTCAGATTGGGCGGTTAAGAATGGCATTCATCTGAATACCAGCTCAAATTATTATCCCCAGGGTAATGGTTTGGCAGAATCCACAAAAAAGAACCTAATCAAAATAATTAAGAAGAATCTTTAGGACAATCAAAGGGATTGGCATACAAAACTTAAGTCTGCCTTGTGGTTAGACAAAATTACCCCGAAGAAGATCATTGGTAATTCTCCATACATGTTGGTGTATGGTAGAGAGGCTGAACTTTCCATTTCAATAGAATTACCAGCTCTGGACTTAGGCACTCACTATGCCCTATTTGATGAAGAGGTTCCCCTACAGATTAGATATGCTCAATTAATGGAATTGGAAGAAAGCAGAGACAAATCTATGAAAGATATGGAATTCCATCAAAATCAAACTAAAAAGAGCTTTGAAAAAAGAGCCAGGGGAAGGAGCTTCAGGGTTGGAGATGTAGTTCTCAAGTGGGATGAGTTCAGGTCCAGACCTGGCAGACACACAAAATTTGATTCCTTTTGGGGTGGACCATTTGTTATAACAGAGTGCAGAGGATCTAACGCTTTCCAGCTTTCAACTCTTAGCGGAGATGCCCTGCCAATCTCAGTGAATGGTTTCCACTTGAAGCCTTGCTTTTAGGTTAATCCCTCTCTGTAGGTCCTTGTTTTCTTGTAAGCCTTTCCCTTTTTTTTTTTTTCCTTCCCCTGCTTTCTAGTGTAGTTTCCATGTTTTCCAAGAAGTGCACGTGCACGGTTTTGCCCTGTCAAATTTTGCGCTCAAGAAATGACTCCATTCCCAATGGGTATTTTGATGTCAATAGGCTATTGGTTTTCATGTCTAACAGGCTGACATCCTGCAGAAGTCACCAAAATGTTGCCCAAATTTTCCATCCTATGCAATTTTGCCTGTTTTCCCTTGTCATTCATACTCACTCTCTGAATTTCTGGCTTTCTGCTCTTTCCCAGGGTTTCTAATTTTTTAAATCCTATTTTTCCATGCAAAAAAATGGTCATGTACCTTTTTGAAGTTATGTCTCAGCTCATCGCTCTGTCACATCATTTTTTATGTCATGCCTTTATGTTGCGCGACTGTGCAACGAGTTGTATTTAAGGGTCATCGCGCAATCGCGAGCCATTTATAAAGACTTCAACTCTGTCTGCGAGTGTGCGACAAGTTGTAAATCATGTCATTGCACAATCATGATCTATTTTTGAATAGCTCTGCTCTGTCCGCGAGTTCACGATGAGCTATCCGAGAAGGTGCATCACGCAGTCGCAATGTCTTTTACAGATTAGGTTCCTAGCCCGCAAGTGTGGGACGAGCTAAAAAGGGAGCTCGTCGCTTAGTCACATAGGCATAATCCAAAATTCATAAAGGTCCACGACCGAGTGACCCAAAAGAAAAGATAAGCTCATCGCTCACTCGCTGTGGTTTTCGGGTGATCACAAAGTGACTCGCGGGTGCGCGACGAACTGAAAAGCAGGGTCATCGCTCAATCGTTGCTGTTCTCAAATGAATGAAAAGTGACTTGCGAGTGTGTGATTAGAAGTTAGATGGGCTCATCGCTCAGTCGCCAGTCAGTAAAGATGAGGAGAATACGGCTCGCGAGTGAGCGACTGAAGAAAGACAAAGACTCATCGCCCAGTCGCAGAGCAGCTTAGATAAAGGAGAAATAATATGTGAGCCCATGACGAGCAGAGAAGAAAGATGGCATCGCATAGTCACCAGACATTAAAGGTGAAGGGAAAGTATCTCGCGAGTGAGCGATTGAAGGCAGAAAGTAAAGGGCTGCGAGTTAATGACTGAGAAGAAGGCGGATGCCGTCACGCACTCGCGCATGAGACAAAGATAGAATATTAAGTTGAGCGAGTGCACGATTAGACAGAGGATGCAAAAAAAAAGGATCATCGCTCAGTCGCTCAGAATCTAGAGGAAAGAAAAAGCAACCAGCGACTGTGCGATGATTGGGATTATGCATAGAGCTGTCTGTCAATCCCAAGATTAGATTTGTTTCAATATAGGGAATGGTTATTGAGATTCAAAATTTGAAAAGAGTATAAAGGAATTGCGACTGACAGAAGGCAAGGAGCCAGAGAGGGATCAGATATTTTTCTCAGACGGTGGAAAGATCAGATTTTAAAAAGATCAGAGGATGCAGTTGATAAAGTCTGCAGGAGAGTTATTGTAATTCAGAGACTTTGGTGACTCTGACTAGAGGGATAAGACTTCTTCTGAGAAGGAGCATTTATGTTGATATTTCTTGGGTATGACTTTGGTGTCATCAACTTGCATCTTTGTAGACTTAAAAAAGGCTAAGCGGTGGCTGGACAAGCCAGAAAATCTGATCTAGAAGTTATTGCTCTCCAAAATGCAGTTGGCTAAATTGTATAAATATGAGTTCAAGACTCATTGTCGCCAGTTCTTCTTCTTTTTGGATTTCTTATTTTTTTTAACTTGTTTTAAGTTCCTAACAGAGGCAAAGAGAATTTGTAACTCATTGTGAGAAATAATATGCAGAGTTTGAAGTTCTTACCAATTTATTGAATTGTGTCAGCCTTGTCTCTTTTCTGCTGTTTGTATGCATTGTAGATGGTAGATGGGTTAACTGTGAAAGATTTTATTTCCTCTTAATTTTGTCCCTTTGTAGCATCTGCTTGTAGAAGAGTGTGTTTTCTTGCAGGTTGTAACTCATGTCTTATGTTTGAGTTGTTTACTGTGAATTCTTTCCTCTTAACTGGTTTAATCATGACCTTGTTATGAAATATTTATGCATGCCTATACAAGAGATTTGTGTTTTACCTCCAATTCAGTTAGTTAAACCAGGGATTTATCCTGTGTGTATTATGTTTTCATGTCAAATTCGGTGCATCACCTAGTAGGTATTTTTCTTTCAGTTATTTCCCTTTCCATGCAATCCTTCTAACCCTTTTCCCCTCAAGTTTACTTTCCTGTTAAGAGCAAGTTAAGGTGATTATCCAAGAGGAACCAGCCTAGAATCTGGAGGTCTCATCTCAGTTAGCATAAGGTCCCACAACCTTGAGATGACTCCCTTGTTATACTGGATTATCAAGACCAAGAGAGCTTGAGATCAGAGGCGCAAATTGAGTGTATAACACAACCAATAGAGGAAGATCAACCAGCAAGTTCTGCTATAGCACCACCAAGGATGGATAGAAGGTTTCCATTTAAGCCCTTTGACTAGGGAAGTCCTTTGAGGATTTCCAAGAACAACAACATTCCATTGGAAGCCTTGAAAGGGTTACTATCTTTCATAGGAGAAGGAAAAAAAAACAACTATTGAGCATAATAGAGATGTTGCATCTCTTTGCAATGTTCATCACATCATAGAGGAGGATGTAGCTTTGAAGCTATTGGCTGCGTCATTGAAGGGAAAAGCATTGGAGTGGTTCCAAACTCTCTGAGTTTGATCAATTGCTTCATGGGATGCACTAGGTGAGGAATTGTCAAAGTTTCTTGAAGATAAACCTGATAATGTTTCTTTGGTGGAACAACTAAGTACTATAAAAAGGGCTCCACAAGAAGAGATGAGTGATTTCAATCTCCTCTTTCAAAATAATTTGAATAGGTTTCCAGCCATAGTAAGACCCTCTACTGAATATGCATTCTTATACTTCCTTAAGACTCTAAATAGTGACATCTCAGTTATGATCCAATCTATGGGGGGAACTTCTTTACCTCAAGTTGTTGATATTGCTATTAGGGCATAGAATAGTCTTATTCAGGCACAGAAGATATCTCCTAGGCCACCTATGCCTTTCTTTCCTAGCATCCAATCCAATATACCACTGATTACCGCACCTCTTGTACCTTTTCCATCTCCCAAAAGTCAAGAAATGATGCATGCTGCCCCTTCTAATGAGTTGCAAAGCATAAAAGACAGCCAACAAAAAATTGAAAGTTTATTGCAAACCTTTGGAAATGAGTTGGTAAACCTTAAAAGGAAACAAGCTCAAGGAAATCCAATAGCCCATATGAAAAATTAGTTTGCTAGTTCCTCATCACAGCCGCCTAACCAGCCCATTTACCAAGGTAATAAGCAGCAGTACGAATGAAATAACAATACCAATAGGTAGAATTGAAATCAGAGGCCTTATAAACCTTATAATCCTGCACCTCTTAATGTTGTTATGGATATTATTCCTAACCAAAATAACCTTTCTACTAAGTATGACTGGTGTTATCCTTGTGGGTAGCCCCACAATCAGTCAAAGTGCACTAATGGAGTGCTTAATCAAGCTCTAATGGTTTAAAGTGTGATTGATTCACAACAAGATGCATCCATTGATGAGACTCAACACCAACTAGATCTAGGTGCTCTAGACACTACTTTTCTCAATTGGCAAGAGGAAGAATTTTGTGGGGTGAGTAATGATTCACCTGTATCAGCAAACACTAGAGACAAGAAGAGTGTTCTAGAAACAAAGCAAAAAGCTGCTAAGATTGCTGCTACAACTCAATCACGACCTATCCCTCCTATTTCTATACTGAAAGAACACTCCCCTCTTGCAATCAAGGGGCAACATCAGAAGCACCGCATGGATCAGATCATTGGTAAATCTTCTCAAAAGGTACAGTTTGATGTTCCTTTTAATATTGTTGACAATATGAAGAAGATAAATGTTTCTATTTCTATGTGGGAATCTTTAGCCATTCTAGGGCAGGTAGATTTACTTAAGGAAGAGCTATCTAAAGGGACAAAAACTTCACAGCAAGCCCTAAAGCATCCTTCAAGGACTATTTTGGTCAATTCAGGGGCTGCAAATGTGCTAGGAACAATAGTAAAGGATGGTAAGAAAGTTACAAATGTTAAGACACCTCCTTTTTATGTGTCCTTGATAATTGGTAATAAGTTACTCCATAACTGCATGCTTGATAGTGATGCAACCAACACAATAATGCCCAAGAAGATTATGGATTTACTTGATTTGAAGTATGAACCTCTTGATAAAGGAGTTATTCAGTTAGATCATTTATCAGTCCACACTTTAGGTGTTGTTAAAAATGCAGGTTTGACCCTGCATGCTTGCCCAAATTTCTCTATTCAGCAAGATATCTATGTTATAGATCTGCCTCCTTATTTTGCCCTATGTTTATCTAGGGATTTTACTAATAGGTGGATAATTCTCATCAGATTGGTCTCACATGTTGTTTAGGACAAGATATGGTGCAAAAGTGACCATAAAATCAGAATTATTGACCAAAGATCACATAGAGCCATATATTCCAAGCCCTATTAATGCTACTTGTGTGATCATAGATGCTGATGATCTTAAAGATTATCCAACTTTTGATACTCAAATAGAAGGTATACCTAATATATTGTTGGATGAGTGGGAAAAAAGAAATGCCTTTGGTAACCAAGATAGTGTTATTTATGATGTTGGTTTTGGTAATTATATGATTGTTGAATCTCATCTTGTTATGCCTAACTTGATAAAATCACATGATGCTGATTCAGAACAGCCTAATCAGCTTTGGGACTTATAGTTTGATGGATTTAGAAACAAGGATGGAGCTGGTGCAAGGATTATGCTTGTGTCTCCAAATAGTGACAAATATTATGTTGCATTCAGATTATCTTTTCCTTGTTCTAACAATGTGGCTGAATATGAAGGATTAATACAAGGCTTAGACTGGGAAAGAAAGAGAAATATCTAATGTTTGAGAGCATTTGGAGACAGTGAATTGGTGGTTAATTAGGTGAGAGGTCTGAATGCTGTTAAAAATGAGCTCCTAAAGTTATATAAATATAGAATATTAGATATTATAGATGATTGTCATGCATTCAACCTGATTTATGTACATAGAAATAAAAACCATCATGCTGATAGATTCGCTGCTATTGGTGCTCAAGTTATAATTTTTGAGAATAAAGTTGTAAATTATGATCAATCTCACATTCAGATTATTCTTGGGCCATTAATTCCAGAAAATGAAGTTAATTGGCAAGTTTTCAATATTGTTGAACAGATCTTAAGTTTTATGGTAGAAACAAATATCTTTGTAGTTTCTAAAGACAACAAAGAAAAATAGCAATTTGAGGACTAGATCATACAACTTAAGTCAAATAAGCTCCCAAAAGGACTACTCAGTTTGGAGTCCATCTTTAATCCTGATGATCAATTCAAGAAGAAAAAAACCAACATGCTCATAGAGCAAGATCATTATGAGGATTTAGAAATATTCAGAGAAAAGTTCTTAAATGTTGGTAAAGTTAACTCTCTTCAAGATAAGGAACTTCTTATTGCTTTATTCAAAGAATTTAGTGATGTTTTTTCTTGGGATTATGTTGATTTAAAAGGATTTAACCCTCAATTGACCCAACACACCATTGAATTAGAGCCCAATTCTAGGCCAATCATTTAAAGAAAAAGGTCAATTAACCCCAAATTAGAGCCCCTAAAGCTTAAGGATCTGAATAAACAGCTGGATAGTGGAATAATATTTCCAATCAAACATACATCTTGGGTTTCAAATCTAGTTCCTGTAAGGAAGAAGAATGGGGAGATTATATTGTGTGTGGATTTTAGAGACCTTAATAGGGAATCTTTGAAAGATAGACACCCTCTTCCATCCATGAAACAAATATTGCAGTATGTCTCTGGCTCTTAAAGGTTTTCCCTTCTAGATGGTTATTTAGGGTATAATCAAGTATTAGTGAAGGAGGAAGATCAATTTAAAATGGAATTTACCACTAAATGGGGAACAATGACATACAAAAGAATGTCATTTGGTTTATTAAATGCAGGAGCCACATTCCAAAAGGCTATGGACATGGCTTTTAAAAATTTGATGTATAAATTTGTTTTGGTTTACTTGGATGATGTTACTATTTACAACAAAATTGTAGATTAGCATATAGGGCATTTAAGGCAAGTGCATCAAAGATGTAGAGAGTTTGGAATCTCTCTCAGTCCTAAAAAATTAGTTTTTGCACTCTATGAAGGTAAACTTTTAGGGTATCAAGTGTCGAGAGAAGGTACAACAATAGATCCTTAATGAATCCATGCAATTCTGGATTTGACTTTCCCAAAACATAAAAAGGGACTGAAAAGATTTATTGGAATAATTAACTTTGTAAGACACTTTATTACATACATTTCCAATTTATTAAAGCCCTTAATTGCAATGCTGAAGAAAAATGTACCTTTTTTCTGGACTAAAGAGGGAAAGTCAAGTTTTGAATTGATCAAACAAGACCTATCCTCAACTCCTAAATTAGGTAATCCTAATTTTTCTAAAGATTTTATTTTATATTCTTATGGAAGCTATGATACTATTTCAGCTATGTTGGTACAAAAAAATAATGAAAATTTAGAGCAACCAGTTCCATTTTTCAGCATAGGAATGGATGAATATGAACAAAGATATAGTTTTGTTGAGAAAAATGTACTTGCTATTATCAAATATTTAAAAAAGTTTAAACATCTTGTTGCTATAAATATTGTTCATCTAATGGTTGCACATCCTAGCATTAAAGAGTTTATGTTGAACAAATATGCAAATGGAAAGTGAGCAGGATGCATCACAAAAGTTATGGAATATGATGTGTATATTAATGTAACCAAGCTGGTTAGAGGCAATAGTTTTTGTGCAAAAATCGCAGAAAGGGAGGAAGAAGATGAAAATAATAATGAGGTTGTCTTACTTCAAGACAATCCTATACTTAATGACCAACCAAAAAATTGGTTGGCTGATATGAGCAAATTTCTACAAAATGGACAATGTCCAATTGATTTTGATAAAGAAAAAAGAAGGTATTTTAGATTGCAATTCGTTCCTTATGTTTTGATAAATGGTATGCTTTATAGAAAAGACTTTTCTGGAATGTTGCTAAAATTTATTAATATTGCTGATCAAAGCAAGATTTTATCTAAATTTCATGATGGATCATGTGGAGGACACTTCAATCCTAAAACTACATCTTGGAAAATATTGAGGGCAGACTATGATTAGCCTGGTCTATTTAAGGATGCCCAATCTTGGGCAAGAAGATGTAAAAAATGTGCTCTTTTTGTAGGAAAACAAAGGCTAGCAAAATTGCCACTAAAGTCTATCATTTTTGAACAACCATTTATCAAATGGGGAGTGGATTTCATAGGCTCGTTAACCCTAATTCTAGTGCAGGTCACAAATGGATTCTGACTGCTATAGACTACTTTACAAGATGGACCGAAGCTATTGCATTGAAGGAATGTACTAGATATGCTATTCTCAACTTCTATTAAGATATTGTAACGAGGTTTGGAGTACCTTAATCAATTATTTCTTATAATGCATTAGCTTTTGTTGGCTCTAAAATAACAAAATGGGTTGTTAAGAATGGAATCTATCTAAATACATCATCTAACTATTACCGTTAGGGTAAAGGACTTTCTGAGTCTACTAACAAGAACCTCATACGGATTATCAAAAGGACTCTAGGAGAACAAGAGGGATTGGCATTCAAAACTCAAGGCAACACTATGGTTGGACATAATTACACCAAAGAAAATCACTGGCAGCTCGCCCTATGTATTGGTTTATGGTAAGGAAGAAGGTTACAAATTTCTACTAAGTTTCTAGCCCTACAATTAGTTGATCAAATGATGCTGTTTGAAAAAGAAGAGCCTCTTAAAATAAGGTTTGCTGGGTTTCTACAATTATAGGACAAAAGGAGCAAAGCCTTAAGGAATATTGAGCTCAGGAAAAATCAAACTAACAGGTCTTTTGACAAGAAGGCTACACCTAGGGAGTTCAAAGAGGGTGACCTAGTTCTTAAATGGGATGTGCTAAAAAGTAGACCTGGGCAACATGATAAGTTTGACAATTTTTTATCAGACACATTTGTCATCACTGAATGTAAAGAGCATAATGCCTTTCAGCTATCAATCATAGATGAAGAGGTCTTTCCTATTCCAATTAAGATTTTATTTGAGGGTTAGTACTTTCTAACTTAGGTTTCATTTCAATAAAGTTATTGCTAGGCACAAGGTCAGTTTTAGATTGCATGAGTCCTTAGTTAGGTTGCTTGAGTCTTAGTTTAGGTTGCATTTTCATTTCAATAAGTTTGCAATTGTATGTTATGGTTTTGACTCCATTGCCCAAGGAATAAGGTCTATAGTTCATGTCTACTAGGCAGACATGTAGCAGAGGTCACCTAAATTGTTACCCTAATTTTATACATGCAGTATGATAATCATAAACAATAGAATATGCATGAAGGTACACCTCTTTAACAATTCTATTTAGCTATTAAAGATGAAATACATTGCTAGTGCATTCATATTATCAGTTACATTGTACACTCTAAGTAGTGATCATATTCCAATTTTCAAATTCATAATTGATCATTACATTGTGCATTCAAACTGAATGTAATACGCAAATGTTCTTTCCATTTTGCATCTTTCATATTGGAACTTAGAGGAAATTGAAGAAAGGAAAGCATTATAGAAGCATGAGTAGGGCTCCATGTATTGCCTTATAAAAGTTGACTTTGTGATATGGGAGCTAGTTTTCTAAACTTTTTCCAGGTCGGCATGTCTTTTGTCCAAGTCTGGTCCAGTCAGGTCCTGCATTTTAGGTCTTAGGGTCCTCTCCTGCATCATGGAAATAAAAGGTGTTAGATACAAATTGGATCTAAGCAATGCATGGAAACCTAAAACAACATACAACAATCAGAATTATAGAGCTGCAAATCTACCAATACCATCAATACAATAGAAAAGTATGCATCTACATCAACTGAATAAAAGTATCAAAGGGACATTACTTCGTGAAACCTTTTTCTATCTATGGTTTTCATTCTGCTTTGTACAAGAGTTGTTGTTTGTGACATCGGAGATCTAAATTAAAGGGACTTAGTTCTTGTAGCTGAGAAACCATTTTTAGAACAACAATATGTTAAGATAGTGAACACAAACAGTCAACCAACATTCATGCATGAATGTCATTACACATGACACCCACACAAAAACATTGGTTAGTTGATCATGTATACTAACCTAGCATATTGATTGGAGGTGTTTGCAAACAAAATAAGTAGAAATGTATTCGAATGCAGAAAGAGATATGATCTATGTGTTCACTAGTAGCAGATAACAAAGAAAAGTATAGTGCGTGTCACGAGCCCATGCTCAAACCTCCCAAGATTCAATATTAAAGATGAAAGAATGCTAAGAGTTCATGAGTTTAGGAATTGAAAGATGTAGAAGAAGGAGAGATGTGGTTCATAATAGTTGGTACAAGGTGCATGCATGTTGTTACAAGTCTAATACCATTGATACAAATATGCAGAGTATAGTAATGTTGCTGATAGATGCATATGCAGTGAAAGGATGCTCCAAATAGAAATGGATGATCAAGTGCAAAGAAGAGATGTGCAAAGAAAGAGATGAATTGCTACTTGCAATCAAATGATAAGGTAACACTTTTGTTCCATTAGTGCACAATAAAGCTCATTTTTAATGTTGTTTGAACAAGGATGACTACTGTTATGCATTAAAAAAAAAGTGATATTCTAACCAGAATGCTCATTTACTATTATCAAATAAATTATGCACATGAAAGATGTATGCTAATGTTTATCAAGGTTTCAGTTATGCATATACAAAGCATAGGTGTGCATCAATGTTATCAAATGAGTATGCATATATGGATCACATCAAATAACAGTGCACATTTGAAAGAGGAGAAATAACAATAATGATATTATAAAGTAATGTGCATTCACGAAAGAACTAAATTGCAGTGTTGTCAGATTGAAAAGTGCATATATAGAGTTAAAACACTATTATCATCATACAGATAGTTCATCCTAATGTTTTTATGAACCCTTCTATGTTTGAATGAGAGGAAATAGAAAATAATGATATGTATTTTTGCATTCAAATGGTAGAGAATATGCATGTTCAACAGTGATATCTTTTTCCAAAGATATGCATGCATACAAAAATTTAAGAAAATTGTGTGTTTTTAAAAACAAAAGAATCAAGAATACTGTTATAGGTTACTACTTAGGCTTCAAGGTAAATAACAATGTTATACATGTTCAAAAGACAGTGCTATATGCAAGAGTGAAAATTGAATAATAGCGTCAGTGTTAGGGTTTCACCTGGTGTGGGAGCAGGTGCTGGTGTTGCAGGGGAGGAAGTGGTTGAAGCTAAGGATGGTGACGATGCTGCAGACGAAGCTTGGGCTTGTGGGGGTTCCCTGTGTGCCATGTTTGTAGCCTCCACTGCCATCATTGGGGATCGAGGTCTTGGGGTATTTTAGCATGCTCTTGGACTTCTTTATGGGGAGGTAGGCTTCTTTGTTGGTCATTGGGTTGGGGCCCTCCGTTGCATTGCTTGTGTTTGCTGGTAGAGGGTCCAGGCTTCTTTTTTGCTTGATGTTGTCACTCACAGACTCTTGGCAGATTTTGTGTAGACTATCAAGAGAGAGGGAATTTTATGGAAGATTTTTTCTTATGAGAAATTCCCCTCTATTATCATTCTTGGGAGGGGGCTGGGGTCGAGACGTCCCTTTTCTGGACTATGTGAGGTTTGTGCTTTGTTTGCAGAGGACCTCATTTTTGAGGTCTCTTTTCTTTCTCTTCCATGTTTGGGTGAGAGGATTTTATTTGGCTATGGAAGATATGCCCAGTTGTAGATTGAATGTTTATCTTGGTGGGTGGTTTTCCTGCTCTGTGTTGGAAAAATTGATTGACCTGTTTTGGGTTGTTAATCTCTATTCCTATCTTTTTGGGTTGTTTTCTGCTGTTATTGGCTATCCCCTGTTGCTGGAAGCTTTATTTTTTAGGGATGAACCCCTTTTTGGCTTATTTCCTCTACATTATACTCCTATCGAGGTGGTGTATAACCCTATAGTGGTGGGATCTTTTTGTGTGGCTTTTTAGAGGTGGAGCCTTTCTGTTCTTCAGTTCTCTTCTCTTTCGCTTCCTATTGAGGGGAAGTTTCTATTGAGGGGAAGGATCAGCCTATTGAGGTGGTCTGTGGCTACTCGGTGGAGATTACGGTTGGTGGAGTGAGTTTGTCTCTTTCATGTAGCCACATGAAATCTTTCTAGAAATGGCTGAGGTTTATTTTTCTTCAGAATGTTTGGGTTGCGTTGAAAAACCTTACCAGTGCTGGAGGTATCCCGTTGTTGCTGGTTATTATTAGACATGTTTCTGCTGAAGAGGAAGAGGGAATCTGCGGCCTTCCCATTTTCTTTTCTTTGTGTTGTTTGTGGTTTGTGGCTAGTTGGTGCATGCAGGTGGATGTTGTAAGTTTTCAAGGGCCCATGCTGGAGGCTGGTTGTTTTTGGTTTGGGTGAAAGGCTGAGAATGGGACTTTGGTGTTCCAAGATGTTGGTATTATTGGTTTAGGGATCCATGTTAAAACCCTAAATTTTTCTTTTAGGGAGTTTTTACTCCTACTAAACTTATGGTGTAAGGCTTTTTGCTGGTTCTTGGTGTAGGTGGGTTTTTAAAGTCTCATCTTTGTTAGCTGCTGACAATTTTCTATCTTTGGGTTGTTGTTTTGTAATGTTTATTCTTTAGCAGTGTTTGTTTTTAGTTGGGTTTCTGATTCCCACCAAAATTTGCTTGTACAGGGTTTTGGGACCCCTTCAAAACCTTCTTTTACCCCAAATCAAAAATAGTGTCATTTATTTATTATTAAATGTCATTATGAATGGAAGTCAAATGATAGTGTTAATTTTCTTGTTTGAATAATAGTGTTATTGTTTGATGTTATTATTGTGCATGTTCAAATAGCATTGTATATGCATATATAAAAATGAAATAAAAGAACTGTTCAAATGAAAATAGATATGCATTTTAAATGTTTGAGCTGTGTTTCATAGTGTTATTTATGGGTGTCATGAGCCCGTGCTCAAACCCCATGAATAACATTCGCATTGGAGGTGATAATTGTATGTAATGCTTGTTATTATTTTTGTAAAGGAAAGAGCATGTAATGTAACAACTTTAGACATTATACATAATGGAAATAATAGTTCGAGATCTCTGTCTTAGATAGTGGGTGTTCAAGCATGATGTTCACATAAGATAGAATGAAGACAAAAATGATAGACATCCAGTGGAGGAGCCGACAAAGAGGCTCGAGTTGAACTCTTGGTTACAATAGTAGAAGTACATCAACAGTTCAAGATCTATGTCTCAACAGTGGTATGGTTTTAAATAGTGAGTCGACAATGACCAAAGACAAGATGATAAAAGTAATAACCCAAAACCATGGCAAGAAAAGATGAAGACCCATTAAAGCTAGAGCCTGCAACTAGAGTATTTCAAGACTATCTACTACAACAACATGTTCAAGTGTAGATAAAAAAAGGAAGTGGGAGTAAAGAGTAGAGAGTAACTTATCTTTGAGTTTACATGCAGAGAAGTGGTGAGTAGGAGCTTGAGATTTATAAAGATATGCACAAACCATGCCATACATTGTTGCATACAAACACAAAGACAAAAGAAATCTCGTGGTGTAGAAGATAGCCTGAGCTATGTTAACTCTAGTGCTAAACAAATGCAAAGATCTCGAGCTCTTGTTCACAGTAAACACAATGATGAACTCGTCTTCAAAGAGCCCAATCTCTTTAAACTTCATTTCATTACCCACTTCTAGTTGGAGCCAGAGCTCCATGATTAACTCATGGTTGCAGACATAGATGGAATCAAGCCACAAAGAATGTTTTTTTTAGCTCGAAGATCACAGAGAGTAGACAAAATAGAAACAACACAACTCCCACATCACAGTGTTAACTTCGAGATCAACAACCCAAGCATAGAGAAGCAACAGAGAGGCTAGAAACAACACCATGTTCATAGCAAGGTGGCGCCATGGATTAGGGTTTTGCAAACCCTTATATCTTTCCCAAATGCAAATGAAGTGCAAAGACCCAAAAAACCACCAAGTTTTGATAGAATTTGGAATCCGTTGTCAGAGCAGTAAATGCTTTCGACCAACTACAGTGCACAAAAATTATTCCAAACAGCAAGGACAACATAACTATGCCATGATGGAGATGATATTTTTTACATAGTTTTCGTTATGTTGACCTCATAGATGGTGTAAGTTTTGGAATATTTAGGGTATATGTGATGGGGTTAGGGTTTTGAATATGGTAGGATGTATTTTGATATAATTTTTGTATGTGTTGGTAATGTATTTGTAAAGAGATACATATTTTTTCAAATACCAAAATTAGGGGTTAGATTTAGGGCATGTATTATGCCTTAAAATTGGGGTTTCTTGCTGATTTGGAGGGATTTTTGGAGGGCATTAGATTTTCAAAATTAGCCATGAGAGGGTATATATCTGAGCTTCTTTCTCATTTTTAGGTGTTCATAATTTAGGGAGAAGGTGGCTTAGTGAACATACTTGTTCCTTTGTACCTTTTGCATACATTTTGTAGCCATCAGTTCAGTTTTGATGCACATTGTGTTCAAGTGAATGTAACATATTACTTGGCATATTTTGTACCATTTCATGTAACCATTTGCAGATTTTGAAGAGAATAAATCAAGCTCCAATTATTCACATATTTATTGAGTTTTGTTATCAATCCTTTTCAACATTTCTATTTTTAAGGTGTAATGTGTTTTGTAGCATAGATTATAGAATTGGTTCAATTCCTATTCTAGGTTGTGAAGTATAACCTTTTGTAGAATTTGTATGTTTATTGGGAGATTATCATTGTTTGTGGTACAAACCCTAATAGTGAGTTTTAGGTTAACCTATATGTTGAATTTTGAATGTTGCTACAGATCTTAGTAGTGTGTATTTTCTGGATGCTAGTTTGAAATTCTGATAAGTCTGAATCCAATTTTGGTGTATCACCTTCTAGTTTATTTATTTAATTTTTAGTTATCTTTTCCCTTTTTCCAAAACAAAGATCAGCCATAGCTAATATTCCAAATCCAATAGGAACCAACCTAGAATTTAGAGATTCCTTCTTAATCAGATTCCACCCGCAACTTAGGAAGGTTTCCATTGCTACCATGAGATATTAGTATACCCTAATGCCAGAGTTAGGGTGATATTTCAAGGCCTTAACAGGTACATAGATAAATTTTAATTCTATAAGAACTAGAAAAAGTGTCCAAAATACTACATATTGTTAGGAATAACAGTCCACAAGATAACTGAGAGAGGGGGATGAATCAATTGTGATATAGATTATTAAACTTTAAACTTTATAAACCAAAACTACAATGCAAATGATAACACTGTAAATTCCAACATGATAACTCAATACTTGTTGTTGAGGAAACCCTGTTAAAGGTAAAACCCCAGTGGGAATTAGCACCCACAAATAATGTATTGAGAGTTTAGTATCATTTTTAAAAGATTTAGCATTGTGAGGAACTTATTACAACATTATAGTACATAGTTTTTGTTAGGAGTTAGACCCTGTTAGGAGTCAAGAAAAGTAGTAGGCTCACTGCCTAGGCACACTACCCAAAGAGGGTTAAAGCCACCCTCAAGGATTTACAATCTGAATAAGTGTATATAGGAATATACAATCCAATAAACTATCTGATAGAAATTGTCTTTGATTGGTTAGTTCCAATGAAGTATTCTTATCAAAAACTCTACTATATATCCAACAACAAAACAAGCCTCACAACTTTCACTTCTCTTTCTTATCAATCTCTTTCACTACCACATCTCTCCAAAAGAAAAGATCACTCATATATACCCTATTACAATAATTCATTGGGTCGGCTAATAAAGCTTTCCTAATACACAAATAATTAATTAGGTCAACCAATTAGGCTTTCCCAATATATGAATAATTGTTTATCCCCTTTCTATGATACACATGGTACCTATAACATGTAAAAATGAAAAACAATCCATTATTTATACTTCCAGATCCACGATCCACTCTAAAAATTCATATTACACGCTACATGTTTGAAGTCAGCCACCAAATAGATCTCCTCCAAAATACACACCACAAATGACATCACTAGAATGCTCATGCCAATCGAACACAACCCAATATTCCAAAATATGTCTTCTATCCTCCAGTAAGCTTGCTTCATCTGAAATATCTTTGCCAATAATATATACCCAAAACACAGAGACCTGCTCTGTCAAGCATCATAGTTACAATCCAAAAACCAGTCTTCACTAAATCATTTGTAACATCCTCAATATGTAACATAAATACAGGTGACCTTAGGAATAAGGTCAACATACATACTTATTCATATAACCAACTTTGATCATTCTGAAACATGCGTACAATGTCCGCACACTTCTGTGAGTCAAGTAACTAGCCTGTATTCTTAACAGAAACATATGTTGACATCAGTGACAAAAAATGAATATTAACAACATGAATAGTATCCAAATATGATATCATCCAAAAATATCCCCCTTTGACATTGATGGCAACATATGGGAAAATCCATCAACCCAAAATCAACTCAAAAATACTTTCTCCTCTCAATACAATCTTCTCAATATACTCAACACAAATCTCCCCAAAAATGTAGGGATTTTCACATATATTCCTTACCCCTTTGGTAGGAATGACAAAGGGTGCCATAACTCATATGTAATCTTCTATATCTTTTTCAAATCTTCATGTCCAATAGCTAGGTGCAAGATCACCCAAATGTGCTCTAGTGTTCCTTTGATTATTCCCCCTGAGGAGTAGATCCATACATCAAGTCCATAAAATGATATAGTTCTAAAAGCCACTAGAATGATGCATATTTGTATCAATTAATTATCAAAAGGAGGGGCTCTGACCCCAAGCATGCTTTTGAGGTACTCAAAAGCATCTTTTGGGAAAGGTTTTGTAAATATATCTGATATCTATTCCTTTGTGCTAATATATTCCAGTTTTATTTCTTTCTTTGCTACCTTCTCCCTCAAGAAATGATGCTTTATATAAATATGTTTAGTCTTTGAATGCATTATAGGATTCTTCGACATATTCACTGTGCTGGTGTTATCACAATGGGTAACCACTAGTTCTTCATAAATTATTCCAATGTTCTTCAACATTTATCTCATCCAAAAAACTTGTGTGCAATTTATTATAGCAACAACATTCTCTAATTCAGCAGTAGATTGAGCAATACAGTTCTGCTTCTTGCTCAACCAAGAAACTAAAATTTTCCCTAGGAAAAATGCACCACCACTAGTAATCTTTCTTTCATCCCCATTACCTTTCCAATCAACATCAGTATAATCCTGTAAAATAAAATCATATGATTTTTCATACCATAATCCATATTCTGTTGTTCCTTTCAAATATCTAAAAAATTCTTTTCACAGCAGTAAGATGTGTCTCTTTGGGATCTGCTTGATACCTTTCCACAATACCAATAGAATTGGTAATATCTGATCTAGTGTGAGTTAGCTATTGTAGACCACCAATCATAGATCTATACTTTGTCTGAACTACACTTTGAGTCTGATCATTACTATTCAATTTATGTCCAGTCACTATAGGTGTTCCAAAAGGTTTGCAATCTTCCATTCCAAACTTCTTCAATATTTCCTTAAGATACTTAGTCTAATATTAAAAAGTACCATTCTTACTCTGATTCATTTCACCAATGTAAACCAAGAAATTTTTTTATTTCACCAATCATTGACATCTCAAATTTATTTTCTATCATCAAAGGCTCTCCAGGTTCAAAAGTGACCTCTTTCATCCCTGTAATCTGACCACTCTCATACATTCTTTCCTGAATCTGAAACTTTTCATCTATCCTCACATTGGCACTTTCAATTAACCTCCTCAATCTCATATTGAAACATTTTTATTGTTTACTCTTAGT
Organism: Thuja plicata; assembly: GCA_018584345.1. Taxonomy (NCBI): domain Eukaryota; kingdom Viridiplantae; phylum Streptophyta; class Pinopsida; order Cupressales; family Cupressaceae; genus Thuja; species Thuja plicata. The sequence goes on from MU225138.1 coordinate 358,040, forward strand.
AGAATAACCAAGACAAATTCCTTCATCACTTAGAGCATCAAACTTCCCTATCTCATCATCTCTTTTGATATAACATTTACTTCCAAATATTCTGAAATATTTTATAGTAGGTGTATGAACAAACCATAATTCATAAGGAGTCTTACTTGTACCTTCTCTAATCTGAATTCTATTCAAGCTGTACACAACAGTGCCAACTGCTACTCTCCAATGAACATGTGACAGATTTCCTTTCAGCAACATAGTCCTTGCAGCATTTAATATAGTTATGTTTCTTCCCTATGCTATGCAATCTATTGTGGAGTTCTAGGAGCTAATGTCTATCTGTATATTCCATGTTCTTCACAATAAGTATTAAATAAGTCTGATGTAAACTATTCGCCTCAGTTTAATCTTAATCATTTTATCTTCAAACCAGATTCATTCTCAACTTTTGTTTTAAATAACTTGAATTTGTCAAATTCTTTAGATTTCTCTCTCAAATATGTAACCCACATCATTCTAGAAAATTCATCAACAAAAGTATAAATTACCTTTCACCATAATATGATAATGTTCTTGTAGGACCAAACAGATATGTATGCACTAGATCTAACTTCCCTTTTGCTGAATAAGATTTTCTTTTAAAGTTGCTTCTGGTTTGCTTCCCCATAATGCACTCTCTACACATAGTGTTATATGGCTTTGTAATCTTAGGTAGATCTCTCACAACATTATTCATAATTTCCTTCATAATTTTATCAAAGTTAACATGAAAAAATCTTCTATGCGACAACCGACTGTCATAAACATTCATAATAAAACAAGAAGCTTGAGATGTATTCAATTCAAATACATTACCTCTAGATTTAGTACCAAATGTGATCAAATCTCCTGATTTACTTTTGATAGAGCATTTCCCATCAATGAAATTCAATTTATAACCTTTTTCAACTAACTATCCAACGCTCAACATATTATGCTTAATTTCATCAACAAGTAATACATTGTTGGTATTAGTCTTTCCATCAAGATAAATAGATCCAACTCCAATGATAAGTTTAGGAGTATTGTCACCAAATCTAACAACACCACCATCATATCTTTTCAATTTCAAAAATTTATTTTTATCTCCAGTCATATGATGTGAACAACCACTATCTATAACCCATTCAAATTTCTTTTCAACATGAGATACTAAGTCTTTTTCCTCATGTATAGGTTCATCATCCTTTATACAAATTAATCCAATTTCATCATAGTCACCATCATCATCAGAAACACCCTCACTAGCATAATAACATTCCTTGTCTTTAGGATAATTTTGTAACACCCCAAAATTGGCACCTAATAATCCTAATCAATTTTGGTGCACTCCAATTTTCTCATCATCAAAGTCCTATTGTACTAGGCAAATTCTCCTCCTAATTGACTTTAATTGACTTAGTCTCAAATGTAGAAAACCTAAAATTTGCATAAATCTGACATTGTATTTAATTCCTAAATTATCAAGGTTTATTAGCTAAAAATCTCTATGATTAATTAATTTAATTCTAAAGTCCTAAGTGATTTTAAATTAAATTAATTCCAACCCCTTTAGCTAATATACATCAAAAGGAATTGAATAATTATTTAATTGATTGAATGGATTATCCTAAAAAAGAATTCCATAATTCTATATGAAAGGTCACTCGTGTGGCAATAATCCACTCTTTTAATTAAATAATTCATGCTTTTTTGTCTTAATGTCCATTCCTGAAAATGAAGAGGAAACCGTTTCTTTTCAAGAAACTCTTCACCCTCTTTCCATGGTTTTTCTATATATTGGACATCTTTTTCTTCATTTGGGAGGATGAATTGGAGAGCATCAAAATTATAGTTAAATTTGTGTTGATTTTCATTCTTTTTAGCTTTATTGCATAATTAGATTAATTTCATTTGGATTAATAACATGTTGATTCTTAATGTAGTTTGCTTACATATCTAGTATCTTAATCTCATCATCTTTCAAGCTTTCTAGTTTAATAGCATTTCAATTCAAGATTAATGGAAATTTATTTCTATTTTAATTGCATTTTCTTTCATAGATTAATGACAATTTGCTTATCTCTCATGCTCTAGAAATCCTCCATGTTAGCGATGGTCAAGGTTGTTGGCTCTCGTTCTTAGAGTAAATCTGACATCCCAAACTAATTAGGAGGCAACAAGTCGCTTCAATCAAATTTGAAAGATGAACAATTCATGTTTATCTTTGTGAATTGAATGATTGAGTAAGGACTATGTTGGGTTTGTGCCTGATTTAGAGGTCACATTCAAGCACATAACATTTTGGCACCCACTGTGGGGCAGAAAAAATGATTTCTGGCATCATTCTTGAACTTTTTTTTATAGCAATTTGAACTCTACCGTACGTCCATACAACACTGGTACAGAATCTCACGTGACATTCTAGGTCAAACCGCATGAAGTTTTTCTCTTTGTAGCACTCTCTCGCAGGAAGAAATAGAAAGCTTACGCAGGTCCTGCACTTTCTCACGCACAGTGAAGTACTTTCTCGCGCAAAATTTTGCAGACAGTCAGTTAATTTTCAAAATTTGTAATTTGCTATTATCTTTTTCTGACATTTGCTCTCTGATGTTGAATTCTCATTTCTGATTTATGTTGCAGCATAATAGTGGTTTGCAGGTTGCTTGTCAAAGATCATAAAAAAATTTCTAACAGTTTTCTTGCACGATGATTGTCAAAGGCATATTAAAAACGTTGTATTTGTTTACTGTTTTTCATTCACATAGTTTAAATAGGGCTTTGTTAAAATTTCGTAAGGATCTCGATAGCAAAGTTGGGGAATAGGCTCTTCATTACATGGAAGTGATGCCTATGGATGAAACTGAGACCCAGATGTTGCTAACATGACAGATACTTGGGGAAGCAAAGCAAGATAGTGATTCTTTAGCACTTCTACTTCTTAGGGGACTATGCTCTTCTCTCTTTGAGAGAATCAGAAACCCAAAGGCTTGTGGATTTGGTGGAGTGCAACTATCTTGGTGATGAATATGCTTGATGTGTTTGGGTAAGGTGAAAAGGTAGAGAAGTATGCTCTTCTCTCTTTGAGAGAATCAGAAACCCAAAGGCTTTTGGATTTGGTGGAGTGAAACTATCTCAGTGATGAATATGCTTGATGTGTTTGGGTAAGGTGAAAAGGTAGAGAAGTATGCTCTTCTCTCTTTGAGAGAATAATAAAATCAAACCCTTGAATCTGAACCAAGTTGTGTCACCTTTAGAGGGCCCGCCGAAAGTTGAACCTCCGGGAATGACCCAAGTGAGTACACACCTATAGCCGGTGATTCCACCTCACTATAATAAAGTCTACTTTGTTGAGTCCAAAGACTCCAAAGCCATGGTAACTTCTTTCTCATGATTTTGACTATCATCTTGAGAAAGCCTTGTTTGTCGTACTGAGCGGCGCCTCTCCCAACCTTGCTTGCAAGGGTGTATAAATTTCAAGTGTTGGTGTGGCTACGAGGCCCCAACTTTGTATCAGAGGCACTAAAGGCTATTGTGAATGAAAGCCCACTAAACACTCTCTTAGTTAGATGCCTACCCGATTCACCTCTGAAAGAAGACATAATCTGTGTGCAGGGAGAGGGAAGAATCTCTCCCCTAGATTCTCGACATAGGTATGCACATGGATGCTTGAAGTGGTATATGACGCTAGCCCCTACTTCAAGGGTAACCTTTGAACATATATACTTAGTCCTTGGAAACACCAAAAACACGGGCACTCTTTCGAGGGTGACACTGCTATGTGCGGTGCATGCATACTCATAAGACAGCGGGGCATGAATTTTGTCTTCTCCACCAATTTGTTTTATAGGGATAACTAAGTGTTTGTTCTTGAGTCTTAAACTCTCCAAATCATAATCAAACAAAGACTCCCATGATTCTGCCAAGTTGTTTTGTCCTTGGTAGAACTACTTATGACTATTGGTTGTGTCACTACTGCTTCATTGAAACTTTGTGTTTGTAAACAAGTGCTTGTCACCTTGAAATTGAGATTGCTGATTTCTATCATCATAAAAATGTCCCGAACCTAGAAATTGTGTCAGAGAACAGTCCTCACTATGTCTCAAAATCTGGTTTTTATCTTGAAAACTGAATCTATTTATCAAAATTTGGAATTTTCTCGTGTGAGCTTTCAGAAACCTAGCACTTTCTCATGCAAGCTGGCATTTTCTTGTGCAAAGTTGAGCACTTTCTCACATGGAACAACTCTTTCTCATGAAAATATGTAGCCTGGAGTTCAAAAAAACAAGCTTTTTCTCGTTAACTGGTGAATTTTCTGCCTGATCTGACTTTTGTCTGGGGTCTGATTGCTTGTTTCCCTGTTGTCTGCAGTCTGAAACTAGTCATTTTGAGTTGCAAACTAACTGATTCTTACTCAAAATTGTCTTTTCTCTTTGTCTCTGTCCTATCTTTTTTGTGTTTTTGTACCCTGCAACATGATCGTCACATCTCAGCTATTCTAGCCATACTCTTGACGATTCATGCTAGGTGCATCTCACACCTTGGCTGTTCTAGCCTATTACCTCTTTTTTTTTATATCTCTAGAGACAGAGTTCTAATTTGGATCTTAATTTTCCTCTCATTTCATCTTTGTCTATGCTTGTTACAACTAGAAGCAGCAACACTTTTCCCATTCATAGTTTTAGAGTAGGTAGAAGTAAACCTCGTGATCAAGGAAAAGGTCATTTTGAACCCATTGTTCAACTTGATAGTCAAGAGGGATCCTTACGTTCCTCTTCCCCATTCAGTATAGATCCGATTCCAAATTAGAAACCAGTGTTCCAGCTGTGTTCTAATCCTTTGTTTCAAGATCAACATAATCCATTTCTTTCAGATCAACAAGGCTACAGGAAGTCACCTATTTGGGTTGATCCTATTGATGACCCCCACTGCCTTAGTGACCCTTTTGAACGTATCAATCCTTTTGATCTTGTCAACCCCTTTGATCCACCAAGAAATACATTAACTACAAATTCTCAACTCAATACTCACACTCATACTGAAGAGGTGCACACGACACAATCTCAAGTTAACAAAATGGAAACTCCTTTCAATTACACACAATGTCATGACCAATCCCAAAATGAACAAGGTCAGCAAGAAGAGAAGCATCACCAGGGTCAAGATCAGACTTATAGTACTTATGAAATTCTTGGTAATGATGATGAGCCAATAACTCAAAGTGACATAGATGCTGCAAAGTCCAATAAATCTCTCATCAAAATGATGGAAATACTCCTTGCGAAAGACAAAGAAAAATAATTTCTAGATTTTTCAAAACAAGGAGTTAAGTTACCCGCAAACTTCCAAGTGGAAATGCTTGTGGCTAAAGAAGAAGAAAGTGAGACCTCCAAATTGCATAAAGTAAATCAAGACATGCAAAGTCAAATCAGCCAACTTATGAAGGATAAGGACAAACCCACACAATAGTTCACAATGGAAAACATATGTCCTTTTCCTTTTGATAGGAGTATTACTATGCCACCTTTTCCCAAAGGTGTAAAATTCCCTAAATATAATAAGTATCTAGGTACCACTGATCCTCAGGATCATTTAAGAGAATTTGGCACCCTATCCATGGATTTTATACATGATCAAACCTATTTGATGTGTCTCTTTCCACAAAGATTGGGTGGACCTGCCATGGAGTGGTTTTCTCGACTACCCACTGGCATCAAGACTTTTGATGAGATTGCCAATCTCTTTATACAACACTATTCTCACAATATTCAACATCCCATCAACATAAGGGACCTTTGCAATCTCAAGCAAAGGCAAGGGGAACCATTCTTAACATTTCTCCAAAGATGGAGACAACTTTGTACTAAGTACCCTCACAAAATACCTGAATCCAAGAAACTTGATATCTTCTTGGATAATCTCACCCCTGATTTTGGGTATCAAGTACAACTTTAAGGTCCCCTTAATTTTGATAGCATGATAAAAAAAGATGTGAGGATAGAAGCATTTATGGTTAAAAAAGGTGAATTGACTTTGTATAAAGACAACAAACAAGGTTCCTCATCTTCCAAAAAAGATAAGGGAAAGTTTACCAACAAAAATAGGGATGTTGTTAATGATGGGGTGGTCGATAACATGACTCCAGCTTCTTCAAAACCAGTCTTCAATCTCACCTCTGGTATACAAGCAACCAAAGCTATTGAAAAGGCTGCAATAAATACTCAACAGCCTTCTAGATTTTCTAGCAACAAACCTTGGGCCCCACGACCCAAGTGTAAATTTACTTCTTTGGGAGAACCACTTGATGTGGTTTTCAAAACTTTGGTGCAAAAATAGATTCTTGATCCTTTGGAAAAATGTCTATACGATTCACAACCATGACCTCATTAGTGGAATGACAACGCTTATTGTGACTATCACCAAAACAAAGGTCATAAGATTGCTACTTGTCTTCAATTGCATCATAAAGTCCAATATCTGATCGATAACCAAGTGATCATTGTGGAAAATCATAACAAGAATTCAGATCATCAGGCATTTAAAGATCCCTTTCCTTGTCACAAGAAAGGTGAGTCTTCCAACGCTAAGGGCAATAATGCCAAAGTTAACGACGCACATGCCACTTATGATAACGTTATCAACATGGTTAAACCTGTGGAAGTGGAATATTGTAATATGTTTACTAGCAAGGGGAGCGGGAATACTTCCAAGCCTAAGACCCCATTCATCTTGAGAGGCCCTGGGTCTTGATTATCTCAATCTAAAACATCTCAAGATTGTGCAAATGTTGTTACTAGATCTTGCACTAAAATTACTATCAAGGGTCCTGACCCTCTTGTTGCTACATCTGCGCCAAAACAAATTATGGATAAAACTATTGTTGCCTCTACCAACAAGACCATGAAAGTGGTCCCTACACCTCCTACTACTGGTTATATCATTCTTGACCAGCTTCAAATAACCAATGCTCAGATAACTATCTTTGAGCTATTGAAGATCTCGCCTGCTCATAGGAAGATTCTGGACAAAGCTCTCACAGAAGCTAATGTCCCCAAAGACATCAATCTGGATCAGTTTCAATCCATGGTGGGTCACTTGACTTCGCTGCATTATTTGTCCTTCTCTGAAGAAGATGAACACTTAATTAGTCACCCGCATAATTCTCCTCTACACATAGAAGTCATTATTGGTAAATAGCTAGTCCGCCGCATCCTCATTGATAACGGTGCTGGTCTCAATATTTGCTCCACTCACTTTCTTGCTCAGCTAGGTTATGGCAAAGATTGCATAGATTCTCACAAAAGAATTACCATCAAGGCCTATGATGAAGAAGAGAGAAAATCTAAAGGTCTAGTTGTGCTACCCATTCGGGTTGGACCAGTTGAAAGAGATGTCACATGTCAGGTGCTAGACCTTCCTCTTGCCTATAACATCTTACTGGGAAGACCGTGGATCCATGAGATGCAAGTGGTTCCTTCTACATACCATCAGTGTATTAAGTTTTCTTTTTAAGGCATAGAGGTGACAATTCCTGCTAGTATGGGCTCTTCTTGTAATGCGCTCACTCAATCAGATGATAGTCTTGCTCCAACTAATAGAGAATACACAAAATTCTATGATGCCAAGCTCAAAGATATGGAACAAACACTGAAAATCACAGACATAGGCATGGGAGGATATCAAATAGAACCTGTGCTATCGTTAGCAACTCTACCTCTGTCTCCTTGTTATTATGGGAGACCTTCTAAGAACAATAGATCTTCTACTCCTCCTAAGATAGTTTATGATGGTGCCTTTGTACGGGCTTCTACACCATTAGAAGATGAAGTTGAGGAAAGAGATATTAAAGCTTGGCTTTGCAAAGGAAAGAGCATAGCTGAACAGACTGCCCTGACTCATGAACTAAATCCCAATAATGAAGGTCTTAAGATTATGAAACGCTTTGGGTACAAAGGGAGTGGCCCAATAAGGGTGAGTGGTAATGGGTTAGTGGAACCTATTAAAGCTATGGGTCAAAAGACAAAAGACACCACTAGTTTAGGTTTCAAAAAGATCCTGTTCCATATAGGGATCAACAAATTTGTGCCAAAGTTAGAGCCTTCACCAGAACCTGAAGGCACAGCTGCAGTTGACACCATAGAAGATAGCTTTGATGAGGATTGCTTTCCTTATCCCATTCCTCTAGACCTGGCAGCATTCTTCACTAAGCCAGATAATTTTGTACCATGCGCCAGTACATTCGAGACTGACAGTGATTCTGATAAAACCACTCCATTTGATGCACTAACCTAGGAACAATGGAAGGTGTTACAAGATCCTAGTTTCCAAGGTGAATGATACATACGACCAAAATTTTAAGAATGGTTGGCACGAGAATAGGCTGGTGTTGCAAGAACTCCTAAACCTTCATGGTGCAAACACCCAAGTTAGAGTTCAAACACAGACTCTCATGAATATGAGTTTGATAGTTTGTCAGAAGGATCTTATGAAAAACTTCTCAACATAAGTGAGGGATCTAGTGAAAGTTCTAATGAGTCCAAGTCCATAAATGTTAACGTGTCTTCTACTTTGATTATTAGGGGTCAAAAGGATTCAGACACAACTTTGGATGAGATCAATTTATCCCTCAGCTTGCTAGTCAATGCTTTTGATGACTATACCATGAACACACTTGAACCCATCACATCTCTTTCACTCTAACATCCCAAGTTAATAGACTAGAATTCCCCTTCATCCAATGAAGTCCTTACATTCCAGAATGATTACACTCTAGCCTGCTACCTTCACAATGTTGAACCTGTAACATCCTCCACTAGTGAAGAAAGTGTCAACATGACTGAGGCTGACATCAACTATCTTAGTCACAAAATTAAAAGAAGAAAAAATAGGTGCCCTGATGGTGAAAACCACATTGTGGCAGTGTCAGAGCCAAAAAAAAGTAAAAAAGAAAAGATGTATCCGAAGGTGAAAACCTCTTTGAGGCGCCTATGGATGAGATACTTGATGTGCTTCTGAGTCACTTCCAGGAACATTCATCAGTGTTAATTTAGCCAACTCAGCCGGTAAATCTGGGAATAAAAGAACATCCACACATCATTCATATGGCCAAATCATTGTCTATAAAGGAACTTAAAGAATTCACAGACTTCTTCAAGGACAAAAAGATAAATTTTCCATGGACATATTCTGACATGCCAGGTGTGGATCCTAATCTCATCATGCATCACTTGTCAATAGCTCCAGGTGTGAAACCAATCAAACAAAAACTTAGAAAGATGCACCCACATGTGGCTCTACTAATCAAGGCAGAATTGGAAAAACTTCTAAAAGTTGGGTTCATCCAAAAAATTGATTATGCAGAGTGGATCTCTAACATAGTCCTTGTTGCCCAGATTTTCCCATTCTGTGCAATTGACCTAGTTTTCCCTGTCTTGCGTCTTCTGTCTTGTTTTCCAGGGGTTCATGTCTTCACTTGGCCTTCAACCCTAAAACCCTAAGTCTCTCTCATGCAAACGAGGTGAAACAAGCCCTAAACCCTTGGCACGTTATGTTTCATCATTACTTTTTCCATCACTAGAAGCATGTGCCTATTTTCCAAGTCGCTTGATCGCTTCAGCCTGGGTGAATATTCCTTTCTTTCTCCCGACTTCGCTTTTCCTCTGTGTCATGTAGTCTCTTAAAACTTTGGAATATTCCCCTTATGTCTTCCGACTTGGCTACCTTTCTTCAGTCGCATGATCGCCAGATCCATGTTAAGCCCTGTGACAAGTGGGACCCTCTCAGCCAGTCGGGTGATCCCGTGACCTTCAGCGAATATTCTCTTTTATCTCTTGACTTCGCTTTTCCTCTGTGTCGCGTAGTCTCTTAACATGTTGGAATATTCCCTCTGCGTCTTCTGACTTAGCATTTTCTCTTTGGTCGCGTGATTGCCAGATCCATGTTACAAGTCACATAAAGAACGAGACCCACCTCAGTCGCTTGATCGCGTGAAGAAGTCAATAGTTGATGAAATATCTCCCGACTTGGCTACCATCTCTTGGTCGCCTTGTCACCAGAACAGAATGGTGACTCAGCGTCCTAGTGTGCAGAAAAGTAATCTATGGCTGTGTGACAGGTGGCATTTGGCAGGTGGGTGTGGGTCCTCAGTCGGGTAATCGCCAGATGAAGGAAATAGATCAAGCGACTTCGAGACTAAGTGTTTCTTTGCCCTCAGTTGTGTGATCGCTGGATAATTTAAGGGTATCCTCAGTTTTATAGCGATTAAATGCCAGCCGTCCGATGCAAAGCATAGATGATCTAACGGTGGTCGCCAAGTCTGGTGATTAAAGTGCCCTACGTGAAAAGTACTCCTGACTTGGTGATTAAGGCAGTCAGATTGTTGCCAGAATGATTTAAGGGGACTCAGGCGCTGTTTGAAAAGTCAAAAGGCTCAGACATAGGATCTCCCGACTTGGCGACTAAGCTTTGTCACGTGGTCTTGAGGCAGAGAGATAGCATCTGGTGATCAGGTGACATACCGTGACAGTCTGAGATAGCAGTTAGGCGCTGGGTCGCTAGAAGAATGGTGAGTTAAGGAAAATGCCTTGTGACTTTGATTTCACTCAGTCGGGATGTCGCTGTATCTGGCTCGAGTTAAACAGAGGTTAAATGTCCTTTTTCACCTAGTCTGGAGATTAAACCATGGTTAATGTCTGATGCTCATGACAAGGAGACTAGCCGTTGGTCGCTAGGTCGCAGGAATTCAAATTTGAAAAAATGGCGGCAAGATGATAGGGGAGAACGCTCGACAACCTTGGTTTCTCTATGCTCGTGTTCCAGATTTGATCAGAAGGGTTTCTAGTCACAGGGGCCATGCACAGAGCAGTCTGCTGAAATTCGATAGTTTTGTTTCAATGACGGTGAACAGGATGAGATTCAGCGTGTTGTAGAGCAGAACCAAGTTATGACTGAGTTACCAGAAGTACCACGAGAAAGGAGAAGAAGTCTTAGGCGGTGACGAGGAGAACACTTGGCTATGCACTGTTCACAGACAAGAGAGATAGTTATTGTAGAGAAGTATAGGTGAACAGGTGTGCATAGCTATTTAGAGTGAACGTAAATGCTGCTATCCACCATCTACCAAATCTGATTTTCAATTGCCAGATCGAGGAGGAGCATGAAAATATCCATGAATATCTATTTTCACTCGGTCATTCTCCACCGTCTCTCCTCTCTCTTTTCCTCTCTCCTGTGTTTTAGGGTTAGGGTTTCCATGATCATCCGAAGCTTGTTGCATCTTAAGGGATCCCAAGATGGTCACGACCCTATATATAGCAGAAAATTTGCATGTGCAAAGGTCGGTTCTTCTTCCTTTTGTGCTTGATGTCCTGTAACTTTTCTGAGTTCTTGACAGAGATAAGAGATTTTGTAACCCAGGAGTTCATTTTTATGCAGAAGGCATGTTCTGTGACATTTCTTTGTCCTTGGTGCATTTTTTGTATGAGTCTGTAACTCATTGTGGAAGATAATATACAGAGCCTTATGTTCTTGGATCAATTTGTTGGATTGTGTCAACCTTGTCTCTTTTCTTCTTGTCTGTATGTGTCTTGATTGTTGA
>MU225138.1:392313-404688 GCA_018584345.1 Thuja plicata
TATATCAAATCATTCATATTCATAGTAACCATTCAAAGGATCATTTTGTCAATGAACCCTCTGACTGTACCCCTGCGGCAGAGAAAGGAAACCTCAAAATAGAGAAAGGAAACTTAGTAAAACCAGTGTATGCTGCTGTTTGTGAGGGTACAGTCATGATAAGTTCCTCTCAAACCTCTCCAAACATGTAAGATTGTCTTTAAATACTTTATTCATCTCTTCTAAACATTAACCAAATCAAACCTATATTTGAATCCACACACAATAACCCCAAAATGAAGGGTTTTGCATCCTTTAATGAATCTCAAACACTGGTAACGCATGGACAGTCAAACCAGTAGTGTCCAAAGCATTCAATAAGTAACTAGATTGTATTTAATACATGCCTAAAGGACCAGTTGTATGAAATTGTCAATCACATAGCATTCCACTATTGTATGAGTGTATTGTGTAGGAACAGTTAACATTAAACAAGGAGCAAACTCCTCAACACATCTTGGAAACCATTGAATTCAACAATAAATGAAACCTAACACCAACACTATTCCTTCCATTTACTTCTACCAAGAATAAAGCAGTTAATCCATTCAACATTACATATAATCAATAGATAGTTACATTTTCTGACTGTGTAGAGGAACATTCATGACCAAAATGATCGAAACTACTTTCACCCTTGCACAAGCTATTCCAAGGTTCAAGTAAAATGAACAATATGCTATATCAAATCATTCATATTCATAGGAACCATTCAAAGGATCATTTTATCAATGAACCCTCTGACTGTACCCCTGCGGCAGAGAAAGGAAACCTCAAAATACAGAAAGGAAACTTAGTAAAACCAGTCTATGCCGCTATTTGTGAGGGTACAGTCATGATAAGTGCCTCTTAAACCTCTCCAAACATGTAAGAATGTCTTTAAATACTTCATTGATCTCTTCTAAACATTAACGCATGGACAGTCAAACCAGTAGTCTCCAAAACATTCAATAAGTGAATATGAATGTTTGAAAACTTTCCTCTCAACTTCCCCGACCACTCCTAATCGGTTAGAGGGATTAGTTGAGTGTTTAGACACTAAAACTTCTTAAACATACTTTATCTAATATGATGAATTGTAATATCAACAAACGTGAATCCAAATATTTTAAAATAGTGAATCGATATCCTTGAGCACAAGCACCAATAACATCAAATAATGGAGATAAAGCACGGGCTAGGGCACGACACCAGTAGAATGTGGTCATTTCAGTGAGCATTGATGATCAAATAAAATGCAATGCATTTGAAATTTACGGTCGAATATGATGCCAGAGGCTCGAAAGACATTGCCCATCAAAGATACCAATCAAAGATGAAGAAATCACTTACCTTCTCTCGCGCTTAGCTTGCACGAAGGAAGATTTGATAGCCAAATGTTCCTTGTACCACACAAAGAACATGCCATTGGTTCAGCTTAGCATGTTATTATCATATTAGATAAAGTATGTTTAAGAATTGTTGGTAAGGATAGGAATAGTGGAGATTCTATAAATATCCCTTTAACCGATTAGGAGTGGTTGGGGAAGTTGAGAGGGAAGTTTTCAAACATTCATATTCACTTATTGAATGCTTTGGAGACTATTGGTTTGACTATCCATGCGTTACCAGTGACTGAGCTTCATTAAATGATACAAAACCCTTCATTTTGGGTTATTGTGTGTGGATTCATCCGCTTTAGCCAGGAAGATCAAGAAGATGGGGAAAGAGGACATTATGGTAGAAGAAGTATTTAAAGAAGCAATAGAAAAGTTTTTAGGAGTTTGGAACAACATTTCAGAATCCATGAATGGTATGGGTAAGGTGACCTTCATTCTTGGCCATGACTTCAATGAAACATTGGGTATGGCTGATAAGAAGAAGGGTCACTTGTTGATAGTGTTCCTTGAGGGAAGGGGGATTGTGAAAGACTTTGTATCATTGTATTGTATATTTCCAATATGTTTGGATGCAAGGCAGACCAGGAGAATGAAGGATCACTCACTGATTGCATCATAACCCATTTTGAAGGGTCACTGGTTGAGGGGACAGTCAAGGTCTAGATGATTGGGCCATTGGAGGACCCTAGTTCTTTATATTAATTGCTATTCAAATTGGATGCATGGATTTCTTGTGAATTATCAGCTGCTATGTACCCCACAACTGGATTCGTAAATATGCATATACTTCTCTAGGGTTGTAAGCCACTTAGGGATCAAAATAGAGAAACTAAATAAAAATCATTCTTTGTCCTATTTCCTTTTAACAAAGTCTCAACTATCAATGATATAATACATTTGATTCCCTAAGCTATCAATACAAATGGTGCCTAGCTAGAAGCTCATGGGCTGTCCATTTGATAACCACAGTCAACATTTCAAAAAAATGGATATCCTTGAGTACAAGCACCAATAACATCAAATAATGGAGTTAAAGCATAGGCTAGGGCATGACACCAGTAGAATGTGGTCATTTCAGTGACAACAATATACAATGGCATCATTAAACACATATGCCAGTAATATCAACAAATGTGAATCCAAACATTTGAATATAGTGAATTGATATCCTTGAGCACAAGCACCAATAACATCAAATAATAGAGATAAAGCACTAGCTAGGGCACGACACCAGTAGAATGCGGTCAGTTTAGAGAGAAAATCCCTCAACAATAAAATGAAATGCATTCGAATATGATGCCAGAGGCTCGAAAGATGAAGAAATCAAATACCTTCTCCTGCGCTCAGCTGTCACTCCTTTTCTCCCTCTCTCCAATCGAAATGAAAATGATGAGGCTGTTTCACTTTTTTTTTTAATGTGTACCTCGAATCTGTCAGAGTTCCAATGATCAATTAAACACCCATCAGAATACCAACATCATCGGGGCCTATTAGAAAAAAACACCAAATTCGTAAGAAAAAGTTACCCGTCAGAAACTTCTGTCAAAATTTGGCCCCAAATATAGTAGTGCCCGCTTTAGTTTGCTTTAGTGTGCTCATGCATTTTCTCTCAGTCATCTTCAAGATTTTGCTCGACTTCACATGGATTGAAATTGGTCACACTCGGGGGCATGTTCCTTGTCTAGGGGATATTGTCTTATCTTTTGGAGTCTCTCTCCTCTTACATCGGTCACTAGTGGTTCTCACTACATCTTCCTGTCAATGCTTCCTAGCACTTCATCTCTCCTTGAGACTCTCTTTTGCATCAGTCACCAGTGGTTCTCACTGTGTCTACCTTTTGATGCCTAGATCTCATCATCGAACTTTATGCTTGATAATCCCTCTCATGATGGTCACTAGTGGTTCTCACTAAGTCTACCTACTGTCACTATTTTACTGATATTTCTCCCATCGACTCGCTATCTACATGTTCGACTTTGATCTGTTTGTTACTTAGGGGCATGGTTCCCCACTTTGATTGTATCTTTGGTTTTCAATTGAGTCAGTAATCTTGTCAAAGGAAAACTCTCTACTGGCACAACTAGTGTTTCTCAACACCTTAATCAAACAGTGTTTGTCAACACTCTCTTTGGACACATCTATGTTTTTCAACACACATTGGATATCTCGCACGTAAACATCTCTCGATAGCAATCAAACACATTGCACTCACAAGCACAATGGTGTTTTTAAACACCCCAAACATAGGCACATTCGTAAGCCTTGAAACATGCTGAGATATGATTGACTCTTTCTTTGTATGCTGTCTGTTATCATGAATTTCACTGATATTTTCTTTGTCTACTACTTGTGGGTGTGGTTTTGATGATCTAGCAACGTTAAATAAACAAGGTGTATGTGATAAGAGCTTCTACATTAAGGTGGAAAAGCCTCACATCCCACGATCTTGTTTATTTATATGCCAAGGGGAGGTTGGAACTATCTCCTTGATTGTTATTGCTCTATTTGTTTACTTGTGTACTCTTACTATATCAAAATGGAAACAATGTTTAGGTCACCTTGGCTCTTGTGCCTTGGTGCTTATGTTCATTTCCTATATTTTATCCGATGAAAGTTGTATTCATATCCTTATGGTCGCAGTGGCACCAGTAAGGATTGTATTGACTCCGATGACCCAAAAGTACTCAATGATGATTATATGACGAGTCCAACAACCAAGTCCTAAGGTTGCATCTAGCTTAGGCTTGCATTTGAATTGTAGGCTTGCATTCGCATTTTAGGCTTGCATCGCGACAGTTTGGTGCTCTCTTCATTATCTTATCATTTCTTCAAAGGTCCTCATCTTTTATCCTGGCTTCCTCTTGTCTGCACAAGTGTCTGGTCCTCGCTCTCGATCTTCATTCATATTCTTTTGGTTAGTACATGTTGTATATTGCAAGTATCATGCATGAGATGATTAGTACCATTGCATCCATTGCATTACATTCATTTCTAAAAATGCATTTTCATACATTCATTTGCATTTATATATCCATAAACATGTGCCTCCATTATAAGCATAAATTAAATCATACATAGCATTTATCCATCTAACATCTATCATTACACTGCATTCATTCATACATCAATAAAACATGTGCATAAACATTTGCATATTCATCCATGGCATACATTTCTAATCCATACATCTAATAATATAAGAAACATCTCATAAGACATACACATCTAAAGCAATATATAAATAAGTACAATGATGCCAAAATCGAGCTCATATATATATATCAATCGGTCAGATGTACAAGGGTGCTACTCAAGCACAATATGTCAAAATGGTGGTACAATATGTATATCAAGGTGTCTCATCTAACCACCTAGTGGATGTGGAGGGGGTGGCATACCCTGCTACTGAGGAGGTGGTCCTGGTGGAGCGGCTCGTGCCCTAGCATACTCTAAAAATGGCTGAATCTAATATGTTGCCTCATGAACTGCAATCATGTAAGTAGCATAGTAATAAGATGCCTGAGCAGCCTCGTATCTCATCTCTATTTGTGATCTCGCTAGTGCCTCTCATAACTCCTGGATCTCTTGGTCTCACTCAGCTATCCGAGTCTCCTGAATGATCACCTATGTATGGAAGTCATCTCGCTCCCTCTGCGACTATCTAGCTCTCTCAGACTCTCCAGAGTGCCTCCTGCAGCTGGGCTTCCTGTCCGCCTGCCTGTGGCTTAGTCGGAACAGCATTAGCCATGACGGTGTCCTCTCCCTGCTTAGTGGCTCTATCCTAACTGCCACTGGGCCCGACACCTGCATCTGACCCCATGGGTCTAATAGGGATATCAGTCTGGGAGGTCCTTGATCATACTACCCTCTCCTGCTACTGTAAGGGTGGCTGTTGTACCTATGGCTGTGGGGGTACCTACTATTGTGGTGGTGGTCATACCACCTATTGTACATGAGGAATCATACCAACAGGAGTTGTATATCTCAGGAATGGATGTGCTAATATGTGGTCTCTGTATGCAGGTGTCATACCTGCATTTGTCACCCCGACCATGCAATCCCACCTAGCTGGTGGTACTCGAGCATCTATCATGCTCCGGACTCTATCGAGCTGTCTCTGCCAACCCTTCTTCATCTCATCGATGAATCATGTGTAAGTACAAAACTCCTAAGAGACATCTTGCGGTCTCCCAAACTAACACAACACTCGTGTAAGTAAGAAGTGCTCAATGATACTGATGGTACGCCCAATCAAAGGATGTGAATAGAACATATATGACAACTCATGTCGTGCATCATCCCACACCTCTGTGGCTATCCAAGGTTGCCATATGACTGTTTCCATGTCATCTATCTGCGACCGCCACTGCTTTGTCTTACCCAGTGCGGGCTGGGTCATGGGACCTGCATACCTATATATATATAGCTCCAAAGGCTGCCATGCATCATGGAATATTAGCCTGCATATGGGAAGGTTCTCCTAGACCTAAATCTTAAGGATGACGACTCCAGATGCCATGGTCCATGCACCTCGATACATAATCTCGTGCATGTCATGGTACATCTGAGTGAGCATACACTCGCCCCATCCAAAAGTAACTGTAGGTGTGGCTAGCATCCTCTGCAACATACCTCCCTAGCCACACTCCAACCCATGCTGACCGTGATCAGGAACCAAGTGGAAACTCAAGAAAAGTGCCAATACAACCGCCAGTGGGTGATCTCTGCCGTAGTTGCAAATCAAATCCTCCCACGAGATGGCCCAACCCATCACTAGATCATCTTGAAAGAATGCTCTCAATGCCAATGTACCTGCTCTCGGCTGAGTGTCATACTCCACACAAGCTCCATGAAAAGGCACTCTCAGAATCCTGTAAATATCCTCGGGAGTTACTGTCATCTCCCCCTGTGGCAAGTGAAATGTGTTCATCTCTGAATGGAAACACTCAACCAGGGCACCCAGTAAATCATGATTTACCTGAATATCGAGTGCATGACGAAGGTATGATAATCCGAGCCCATCAATACAAGCACCATAAGTGTCTGATAACCTCTGCAGTAACTCACCAATGACAGGATGATGTGATCGGAACCCGATATCAGGGAAGTAAACTTGCAAAGCCAGTGACAAAATTGGATCAGTACCTCAACATGATGATTTTTCAAAACAAAGACAACAAATACAACTATGGACCTATCCTACACACATTTCTAAGATATTTCAACTAGCTGACTCTGTGACATAAAAAAATGACAACTTTTTGAACTAAGCAAATTTCCCATGGGAGGAAACTCTTTTCCCGCGTGAGCTCTCTCACTCGCGCGAGACAGGATGTCTCCCCATGCGAGATTCCTGAAATCTCGCGCGGTGTAAGCGCGCACTTCGCGTGAGCGCAAGGGAGGGACCCGTGCGAGGAATCCCTGACCTCCGCGAGGAATCTAATTCCTCGTGAAAAAGGTGATCAAGTCTGGCATGAGGAAACTATTCCCTCACGCGAGATTGGACGCGACAGACCCTAAAAAGCTTAAAAACATGCTAAAATGCTATAAAATTCAAATGCAGGATAATGTTGTTGTTACTTACGGGTGCGTCATACTTCGCTAGCCAGTTGTTTCATTGGGAGTGATTGAATTTGTGTGTGCACGAGAATGCTATCAATGTCAGCTGGAGCTCTCACCTTTGCTAAAGTCAAAAGGTGAATAATGATTTGAAAATGACCCCTTTGGGCCTTATATAGCCTTTGACCTAATTTTTCAAAGTGCTACATTTTTCATGAAAATTGCACCCTTAGCTAAATGGACCATTCTGAATCCATTTTCATGATCGAAATCAAAATCTGACACTCCTAAGCAGCTCAAAATTGCGTTTTAAAATTTTGGGACTGACACGATCGGACGCTTGTGCAGTCAATTTTTTGACGTTTCTTTCTTTTCAGATCATCTCTTGTTATGATTTTCTTAGCTTATGCAATCTTTTCATCAAAGTCAACTCTAGTCAATTCTGGTCAACTATGGTCAAACCTAATCAATAGGACCTCCTGATCACTCCAAATCAATTTTTTCTTCTCTTGATCTATCTCTGGATCTTCGATCTTATTTCTATCAGCAATTTCTTGCTCTCATCTTTATGATGTGTCATCTTTTGATTTCTCTCTCGAGGGGGCAGGATGATTGCATCATTAAAATCTTTTGCATTACTCTCGAATTAGTCTGATCTGAATCAAAAGTCCCCATTGCTAGGGGCATCTCATCACTTGGGGCATATTCAGTTTTTCGCACCTTATGGTCAAAATTGGATATTCCATGATCTTGAATCTCTAGGGGCATCTTGATGGCTTGCATCTTGTCATCTTTCCATCTATCTTTCTAGGTATCTAAGCAATCTAACTTGGATCCTCAAGGATCAAGCTTCATTCTGAAGATGATTCTTGAAATCTCATTAGGTATTGGGGCAATCTAACCCTAATTCCTGAAAGTTATGCTTCGTTTTGAAGATGGCTCTCAAAAGCTCTTTAGACCATTATCTAGGCAACCTAACCTGGATCTCGGAAGGCTAATCTTCGTATTGGGGCAATCTAACCCTGATTCTAGAGATAGTCCTAGATCTTCATTAGCTATCATTGGACATTGGGGCAATCTAACCCCAATTCTGATCTTCTCTCGGATGATTCTACTTCTCAATCTAATCGGTGTCTTGGAAACCTAACCTAGACTCTCAAAATATTCATCTTCGCATCAGACTATTGTTTGAATCAATGCGCTACTCACACATTAATTCAAAGAGGGGCAAAATGTACCACCCCAAAATTGACACCTAATAATCCTAATCAATTTTGGTACGCTCCTTCAATTTTCTCATCATCAAAGTCCTATTGTACTAGGCAAATTCTCCTCCTAATTGACTTTAATTGACTTAGTCTCAAATGCAGAAAACCTAAAATTTGCATAAATCTGACATTATATTTAATTCCTAAATTATCAAGGTTTATTATCTAAAAATCCCTATGATTAATTAATTTAATTCTAAAGTCCTAAGTGCTTGTAAATTAAATTAATTCCACCCCCTTTAGCTAATATACATCAAAAGGAATTGAATAGTTATTTAATTGATTGAATGGATTATCCTCAAAAAGAATTCCAGAATTCTATATGAAAGGTCACTCATGTGGCAATAATCTAGTCTTTTAATTAAATAATTCATGCTTTTTTGTCTCAATCTCCATTCCTGAAAATGAAGAGGCAACCGTTTCTTTTCAATAAACTCTTCACCCTCTTTCCATGGCTTTTCTATATATTGGACATGTTTTTCTTCATTTGGGAGGATGAATTGGAGAGAATCAAAATTATATTTAAATTTGTGTTGATTTTCATACTTTTTAGCTTTATTGCATAATTAGATTAATTTCATTTGGATTAATAACATGTTGATTCTTAGTGTAGTTTTCTTACATATCTACTATCTTAATCTCCTCATCTTTCAAGCTTTCTAGTTTAATAGCATTTCAATTCTAGATTAATGGCAATTCATTTCTACTTTAATTGCATTTTCTTTCATAGATTAATGGCAATTTGCTTATCTCTCATGCTTTAGAAATCCTCCATGTTAACGATGGGAAAGGTTGTTGGCTCTTGTTCTGAGAGTAAATTTGACATCCCCAACTAATTAGGAGGCAACAAGTCGCTTTAATCAAATTTGCAAGATGAACAATTCATGTTTATCTTTGTGAATTGAATTATTGAGTAAGGACTATGTTGGTTTTGTGCCTGATTTAGAGGTCACATTCAAGCACATAACAACTTTGATTTTTAAAACTTAGGTTTATGCTTAGGAACCCTTGTAGGACATCTAGATATAAAATGACAATTCTTGTTACATGAAAAATATTTCAAAAGTAATTTTCCTTCAAATTTACCCTTACCTCTCTTCTCTCTTCTAGAAATCAATGGTACCACTTTATCTAGCTTTCTTTCTTGCTCTTGTATATGTTCTCATTCCTTAGTATAGTCTCCAAGCTCTTCTCTTAGGTCACCATAGCCGGTACTCGCAATTCCTGATAAGGTCCTTTTGTTGTTATGCACGGTTGCCTTGAATGCTAACTGAACTTTAGGTGAAGTATCTCCCAATTATGCAGCCTCAAAAGTAGTTAGCTTTCCAATCAACATCTCTCTAGTGAAGTTCGGTGTCAAGGGTATAATCTCCTCTATAGCTTGTACTTTGGTTTTATAAGCAGGTGTTAAAGATATAAGTATCTTTGCAATCATTTCTTCCTCACTGTAAGTACCTCTAGAATGCCAATAATGACTTCAGTAATTCTTTTTCCATATGACCTAATGTTCTCATCTTCTCTCATCTTTAGTGATTCCATATTTTGCTTCCGGTTATGTCACTTTTCCTATTTTGTACACTTATCTCCTTTATATAGTGCCTCCAATCTTGTCCAGATCTCATGTGGATAATCCAACTCTTTTACTTCTATGAATTCACCTTCAGAAAGTACATCGATCAATGATGCCCTTGTGACCATATTACGTGAAAATAGTTTCTTTTCATCTTCAGTAGCCTTCTCCAATTCATCCTTAGTCGCTATCTTTTCAATCTTCTTTGTGATCATCTAGTAGTCAATTCCCAAACATAGAAAATGTGTTCTCATCTTGTTCTTCCAACTGTCAAAGTTTTCAGGATCAAATTTTTGACTATCCTTCCTATAGTAAGACATCTTCAGGATCACCTCAAGCCGTTAAGATTTCTCTCTAAGGACCAATATCTCTGATACCAATTGTTAGGAATAACATTCCACAAGACAACTGAGAAGGGGGCGGGGGTGAATCAGTTGTGATGTAGATTATTAAACTTTATACTTTATAAACCAAAACTGCAATGTAAATGATAACACACTAAATGCCAACACAATAACACAATACTTATTGTTGAGGAAACCCTATTAAAGGTAAAACCCCAGTGGGAATTAGCACCCATAAATAATGTACTAAGAGTATAGTATCCATGTTAAATGATTTAGCCCTGTTAGGAGCTTATTACAATATTATAGTACACAGTCCCTATTAGGAGATAGACCCTGTTAGGAGTCAAGAAAAATAGTAGGCTCACTACCTAGGCACACTATTCAAAGAAGTTTAAATCCACCCTCAAGGATTCAAAATCCGAACAAGTGTATATAGGAATATACAATCCAGTGAACTGTTTGATAGAAATTGTCTTTGCTTGGTCAGTTACAATAAAGTATTCTTATCACAAACTCTTCTCTATATCCAACAGAAAAACAAGCCTCGCAGCTTTCACTTCTCTTTCTTTTCAATATCTTTCACTACCACATCTTTCCAAAAGAAAAGATCACTCATGTATATAGGCTATTACAATAATTCATTAGGTCGGCCAGTTAAGCTTTGCTAACACATAAAATATTAATTAGGTTGGCCAATTAAGCTTTCCCAATATAAAAATAATTGTTTAACCCCTTGCTAAGATACACACGGTACCTATAACAAGTAAACATCAAATGCAATCCATCTGTTATACTCCCAGATCTGTAATCCACACTCAAAATTCATATTGCACGCTACATGTCTGAAGTCGGCTACCAAATAGGTCTCCTCCATATATACACGCCACAACTGACGTCACTAGAATCTTTACGCCAATCAAACACAACCCATTGTTCCAAAATATGTCTTCTGTCTTCCAGTAAGCTTTCTTCATATGAAATATCTTTGCTAGTAAGAATACCCAAAAAATAGAGACTTGCTCTGTCAAGAATCACAGTTACAATCCAAAAAATACTCTTCACTAAATCAACTGTAACATACTCAATATGTAACATAAAGCCAAGCAACCTTACAAATAAGTTCAACACACATCATTCTTCATATAACCAACTTCAATCATTCTGAAATGCCTGTATAGTGTCCATACACTTCTGCTAGTCAAGTAACCAGTCTGTCTTCCTCACAAAAAGATATGTTGACATAAGTGACAAAACACGAATATCAACAACATGAATAGTATCCAAATCTGATATCATCCAACAGACTGATATATTTTTTGGATGCAAATACAACTTCTATAGCACTTGGGCCATGGATAGTGGTGAAGAAAAATACTTAATAAATTATATTTCTTAATTTGATAATAGATGATGGTCAAAATAGGTCAAAAAGCATAAGGACAATTAGATTCAAATGATTTAATAATAGTCAGATTGGCCTCAAAAAAATTATAAGGTTCTCTAAATTATGAATTATATGTAATCTAACATGTCTTTATTTTTTATTGAATCTCTTATAAGGAACTATAGGTAAATCAAAAAGGATTTGACTCCCTTATAAGGAACTATAGGAAAATAAAAAAGGAACAACAAAAGATTAATAACTAACCCTAAAACAAAAATAATTACTACTTAATGTGTAGTGTTTAAAATTAAAATAGACAATCTACAAAAGTTGAAAGGACATTTACATTAAACAACTAGAAATGTCCATAAACATAATTAAAGCTAGATAAAATGAGCCCAAAATAGCCAAGAAAAATTAAGAGGAACAACATGACTTGCACCCCTATAATGTGCAACAAATACAAATTTGACTATGAGAATTGGAAAATCTATACACATTTTGACAATATTTGAACCTTCTTACTATTTCCCTTGAACTTCGAGAATAAAAAAATATTCAATAAGAATGGAATATACTTTGAAAAGTTGAATAATACCTTTGAAAAAGTTAGCACATTATGCTAAGATTAGAAAGGCCTTCTTGCTCACTATGGGGTGTAAATCATGTTGATTCTAGTCTTTGCATAAGGTGCTATGTTTTTCAAATGTATTATCTAATTTTTCAAACTATATTTCATTTTATGGCATTTTTTTCACTCTCCAAAAGTTTGAGGGAAATAGTAAGAAGGTTCACATATTCTCAAAATGTTTATAGACTTTTTAAATCA
>MU225138.1:404948-417768 GCA_018584345.1 Thuja plicata
AGAGAGAAGGTTCACACAATATCAAAATATATATAAATTTTTTAAGTCAAATAATTATTTTTTTATGACCAATGCAAAGACATCCTCTATTTCTATATTTCTAGACTTGTTTCACACATACCACTTTTAAAAAATACAAAGAATTGATAAGTAGGGGATATTCTCTATAGCAAGTCGATTGTGATATTGCTATGAAGATTCAACTATGTAGTTTTTGGAGTCAAACTCATTAGCCCATATTTAATGAGTAGTGGTTCACATGTACTCATCTCTCATGAGAATAGGTTCATTCTCATGAGAGATGAGTACATGTGAATCACTATTCATAAAATATGAGTCAATAGGTTTGACTAAAAAAAATACAGAGTTGAATCCTGATAGCAATATGCTATGACAAACACAAAGAAAATAACCAAAAAAAATCACTTATCGTAATATTCCGAATAAAAAAGTCAAACTTTTTGACTATGTACAGCAGAGCCTCTCCTTCAATGTTTTTCCTCACTTCACCATTACTGCGAAAGTGGGAGGAATATTAGTACGAAACACACCTATTGATCCTTCACCACAAGTATCGACACTCACCTCAAACTCTGTTTTTTTCTGATTGGCTTCTATTGCCGGTACGAAACGTGAAACCCACGCCCCGTTAATTCAGTCCGGATAACACCCATCCCGCCATCAGAGAAAATAAGTTAGTATTTCAATATAAATAAATGAAGCAATTCTATATGTAGATTACCTCACCGTAAGAGTACAAGTATGGCCAACAGAGCCAATTCTGGGTGTGAAGTTGTGGTGCAGATTGCGTTGGGTGTTCTTTTGATCTGTGCGGCTTCATTAGGAGAAACTGATCCTCTATCAATAAATATAGGTGCTATCATTGCATTTGACACAATTAGCGGATAAATAGCAAGGACGGCTTTGGAATTGGCAGTTGAAGACGTAAACCGGAACACCAATGTTCTGAGTGGTAGGCTCTTCAAGATTGATATCCGAGACTCCAAACAAGATGCTCTTACAGGCGCCTCTGCAGGTAAGCAACACCTCCTATATCTAATTTGATTGAAGGTATCTGTTTAACATTATTTTTGCTCTTTTTTACTATTCATATTTTGCAAATAAAACCGAATACCAATGGGTTCTTTTGTAATGAAAATTGCAGCATTGGACCTTATAAGGAAAGGATGTGTAAGCATAGTCGGTCCACAGACATCCGTGGTGGCTGAGTTTGTTGGGTATTTGGGGGTTGCAGCGCATGTTCCAATTGTCACATTTGGCGCAACGAATCCCTCTCTTTCCATGCATCGATACCCTTACTTCATTCGTACAGTACCCAATGATGAAATGCAAATGAGGGCAATAGCAGAGCTGGTACAAAACTATAGGTGGAGGGAAGTGGCGCTTGTGTATGCAGATGACGATATGGGAAAAGTGGTCATCCCTGCCTTAAACGATGCCTTACGAGGTGTTAAGGCAAAAATTGCTTTCAAAGCTGCACTCTCTCCCAAAGTTGAAATCTCTGCGATTCGAAGGCTTCTTGAGGATGAGCTGATGAAGCTTGAGTGTCGAGTATTCATTGTGCATATTCATCCTGATTCGGCTATCATCCTGTTCTCCGAGGCATACAAATTAGGAATGATAAGCAGTGATTATGTGTGGATCATTACCGACGAAATTGCCAGTCTACTGGATTCATTCAACGCTCCTTCTCTTCTCTCTATGAATGGTGTGCTGGGGATCAAAAGAAAACTCACACAAACCGACCAGCCAAGGGTGACTGAATTCGCTAAAAGATGGGAGCAGCGATTTAGAGCCCAGAACCCTACAATACAAAATATGGTATTGAATGCCCGCGCACTTGTTTCATATGATACAGTGTGGGCAATCGCTAATGCAATCGATGGTCTCCTGAGTAACGGATTGTTTAATGGACATTTCTCAGCGGCTTCTACCAGCACCCAGATTTTGAATTTCAGGGTTTTTGACGGTGGAGAAGAATTGCTTAATCAGATCCTGGACACACACTTTCCCGGCCTGAGCGGCCCTTTTCGAATAAGTCGTGAAGGGGGAGAACCTTTGGAGTGCTCCTATGATATAATCACTGTTGTTGGAAGTAGTTATAAGGTCATTGGGTTGTGGACAGGAAAGGGCATGAATATTTCTTCGAAACAAGTGCTTAATTGGAGCAATGGATCAGGAAAGACGCCACGTGGATGGGTAAAGAAACTAAAAATAGCGGTCCCTTGGCGGAATGGTTTTACAAAATTCGTCAACGTAAAACCAGTTCATGCCAGCGCAGGTGCACAAAACCAGTCTTACAACATTACAGGCTTCTCTATTGATGTGTTCAATGCGGTGCTCAAAAGATTGGATTATGACTTGGCCTATGAATTGATACCTTATGGAGCGGGCAAGGCCACTGCGGGCTACTACGACGATCTTGTCCACCAGGTCTATCTTAAGGTAGGTTCACGTCTTTTGCTTTCTGCACTGGACATCTATAGTTCCAGGTAACTGACTGAAATGAAATGTGAAAACCCGAGACAGAAATTCGATGCGGTTGTGGGAGATGTAACGGTGCTTGCAAATCGGAGCATGTGGATTTCACACAGCCATATACAGAATCGGGACTGATGATGGTGGTAGCAATTTCAGACAGCCAATCAAGTGATTCCTGGGCCTTCCTGCGCCCCTTTACTCCGGCCATGTGGATAACTACTTTTGCATTTTTCATCTTCACGGGATTTGTTGTTTGGCTTCTGGAGCACAGGCAAAATAGGCAATTTAGAGGGAAACCTCGGAAACAAGTCTTGACAGCCATCTGGTACTTCTCCTGTTCACTACCTCTTTGTTTAATGCCATTATTCGCACCATGAATTCATATAATAGCTATACATCGTTCAAGAGAATTTTGTTGATGACAAAATTCAAACAGTCTGCACCTTTCTAGTAAATGTTCTCACTGTTATGTTGAGAGAAGCCCACTGGAATTGTTGTGGATCTTTGTTATGACCATAGACAAGCATAAAATTTATACTCAATGGATTTTTAATTCAATTACTTCATTTCTAATCTCCAGGTTTTCCTTTTCCACACTCTTCAAGACTCAAAGTATCAAGATTCTATCCCTTTCTTTACATTACAGATGATTAACATATACTCCAATTTATTATGCTTTGGAATTCTAAATTCATTTTGTGGATTACGCAGGGGAGATGATTGTAAGCAGTCTCGGCAGAGCAGTGGTAATCATTTGGTTTTTTGTTGTTCTTGTCTTAGCGTCTAGTTACACCGCCAGCCTGTCGTCGATGCTTACGGAGAGACAAATTGTACCAAAGATTGACAGCCTTGAATCTCTCATCACCCAAAATTTACCAATCGGTTATCCACAGGGATCTTTCATAGACAAGTATTTGGAACAACATCTTCATGTGAGTAAAAGTGCTCTTCGCCCGTATTTTCCTGCAGCCTACGCCAGTGCACTAAAGAAGGGACCAAATAACGGAGGGGTTGCTGCCATATTTCATGAGCAACTTTTTGCTCAAAACGTATTTTTGTCAACAGGATGCAATGAATATGAAAAAATTGGCCCCACGTTAAAAACAGGAGGCTTCGCATTCGTAAGTCTATAAAATTGCCTAAAGATCTCAAACTTATCTAATTCGTAAATCGTATGATTGATTCCGATTGTGTGTGCAGGTGTTTCCAAGGGGGTCACCGCTGGTTTCAGAAATTTCCAATGCTATATTAAATCTTGCAGAAAGCATAGAGATGCAGGATATTCGGAATAAATGGTTCAATACAAATGAAAGCAAATGTAACACGGAGTCTGATGGAGTGGAATATAGATTGAGCCTCAAAAAATTTTGGGGTATTTTTGTAATGACAGGATGTGTGTCATTTCTCACTCTCCTCTACTATTTGTGTCGGCTTCTTTACCGATTTGTCTATAAAAGTGAGAATTCATATCATGCTAAATCCATCTCCACCCGATTGAAAACGTTTGCCAATTATGTAGACAAGAAGGACATCCCACCACCAAAAAGAAAGAGAGATAAGTCTACCATTTAGTCCCATGGAACAGCTACTTCGACTCCCTCTCAAACTCCTATTACAAAAGCATACTTATGGGCTGCTGTTAAGGATTGTTTAATTTATCTAGTAGAACTATGCTAGTTTTGTAAACGTATGTAGGTTCCTTCTACCTTCATGGTTCAACTTAAATGATCATATCCTTGGTGGATCAAGTCAATAAATGATTTGCAACTGTATCTGAATTACTTCTATCTTGACCACGAAGAGTGGAATAGAGGATGAGGTGCGAATCTTTTTTTGTTTTAGTCATAAAGTTTGACTGTTTGATTTAGAAAATTAATATAATATGAGAACCTTCCTATTATTTTCCTCGCATTTTTCTAAGGTGCAAAAAAATATGTTCTTTTTGAATGTTTGAATTAGAAAATATAAACCGTCCTACTATTTCCCTCCAAAAGATCCAAAAGAATGAATATTTTAGCGGGTGGGTGTCAACAATTTATGGATTTGACAAAATTATGTGATGGGATATTATTCTCTGATTGGCGAGTTGTATAATGGTGTTTAATGTTCTATGTTGAGAAGTTGTTTGGGGTAGGAAATTAATTGTTATATGTTGAGAAGTTGTTTGGGGTAGGAAATTATTTTTTTCTATTGTGATTAACGCTAGTGAAAAGAGTGTTGAAAATGATAAGAGTTCAGTGATGATTGTGATGCTGATTTTAATTGTGTTTTTAAATATGCAGTATATCTTGTAATGCAGTTGGTTTTTTTAATTATTGAGGTGGGATTATGAAATATGCAGTTCACTATTATTTTATGCTGTAAGTTTAGAATTGAAAGTAGAGATTATTGGGGTTGTAACGTCTATGATCATTTTTCGATTGCATCGTGAGTCTACTTTGTGAAATTCTAGGGTGTAGCGATTGTATGCTATTTTTTTTTCTGGATATCGAGAATGTTTTGAACTTTCTTGGATGTTGATTTTATTTCTTAAGAAGTTGTTAAATAGTGTGATCGAAGAGAAAAATCGTAATTATATTTTAATATAAGAAGTCATACATATTTAAATTTATTGCACTTGTTGAGTTTTTTAGTTAAGAAGTGTATAAGTTTTGCGACATGACAACCACTTGGGGTGTGTTTGACTTAAAGGGATTTATTAGTTTAGAATTCATATTCTTAAAATGGGTTTGATATATGGAATTGGTCTATGCTAATCATCCTTTATGATGCTACTGTGAGAATATATTGAACTACGATCTACGTTGACTTGTTTGGTTGGGAAGTTTCAAAGTTTTGTCCCTTGACAAGTTATTCCAGTGTGCCTAACGTAAAGGGATGTCCAAATTTTGATGTAGCATTAGTTTTGAGGGGTTATTGGCTTCCTTAGATTACTCATTGGCGGGGTGTCAAAATAGGTGCAAAGACATTCACATCTCTTTTTAAAATCGAAGGGTTTACTCTCACTTGGTTAATTAGGTAAATTTTTTGTTTTGTTTTGTGGTACTTTTTTATTTATTTATTTATCTAAGTATGTAGTAGAGTGTGGTAATATCTTTTTGGCAAGAAGAAAAGTTTCAATCTTCTATTCAAAAGGATTAGGGTAAGGGTTTACTTTGTTATTTTACTGTCATTATTGAATTGTAACTAGAGCTTCTTCATGAGTTTTATTAGTGAAATTATAGGGTCTAGCCATTGTATGATAACCATAATTGAAGAGACCTTGATTCATCATATTCTATACCACAAATTTTAAAAACGTAGCCTTTGTTTTGAAAATTAAGAAAAAATATGTTTTAGAGGGACCTAAAACCCAACAAGTTCAGAGTTACAAAGAAAGCAAAAAACCAGCACCAGAACCAATAAGACAAAATAGGATGGGGAACGAATGCACACTTCATCAACTAAAACAGACTAAGAAAGAAACCAAAACAATAGAAACAAACAAAACTATTTTACTGCCGTCCTTTCAAACCCCCAAGGATTTCATCCATCCTGGTATCTAGCTCAGTCATTTTTATCACACTGACCTTTAACTCCATTATCTCCTTGTTGGATGAAGTATTATGGTTCAACTTCTCTCTTGTTCTAGAAACTGGGCCTTTAGCCTTGGTCAAAAGAGTCTGAAACAAGTCCCCAAGAGGTTTCTCGACTAGATTGACTAATAGACTAAGGTTAATAGTTGAGACCTTCATTCCCTCCTTAGAATGATGAAGCATATTCTCTAGTGTTTTTTCCAAGAACTCAATTCTGGCCAACTAATTAACCTGGGCCCAAAAATCCTCAGAGTTCTCATAGTCCTTACCATTTTTACTTATCTTGTCTTCCATCTTTTGGTATTTGGCCTCCAGATCTTTGTTCTGCAACCTAAGCTTCTTTATTTTCTGATAGCAGCAATTATAATTTTGAAAGGAGTAGAGAGCTTTAGCTTTAGTAGTGTGTAGAAACCCAATAGTGCTATCCTCCTTATTAGAAAAGTCATCCATTACTATAGTAACAGAGGGATCAATCTTAGCATTGCCCTGATTATCCTCCTTCACCTTATTCTTAGCATTCACATACTCCTCGTTGGCCATGTAAAGAATGTCATAATCTATCCCCTTCAGCTCATCCCCATTGCTGGGTGCCTCTTCATTTATGTCAACATCATCCTTCACATCCTTGGAAAGGGAAAGGATATTCTCATTACCAGGCTTATACATCGTCTCCTCATCGTCCATGTCAATATTCCCTTCTCCTTCCATAGAGTTAATTTGCTTATCCACACTAGCAGTATCCTTATTCATATTAGACAAATTATTCCCAACAAACTCAAAAGTAATTTTTCCTTGAACATTCTGGCTAGGAGAAATCGCCATCGCAGGGTCCCCTATAGCTTCATCATCATTCTCCTTGCCTTTATAAATAGATTTCTATTTACCAATTATTATTTTAGTTTCCTCTGCTTCCTCATTTGGCGATTCCCTGAAGATGGAGTATCCATACCAACAGCCAATGACTTGCTATTAGTCAGGCTATAATCAAAATCTTTCACCTTAGAAGAACCCCGGTCTGACTCCTTGTCCTCTGAGTTCACCGAATAGTTAACCAACTCTATCTTCTTAATCTTCGAAGAAGATGAAGGAACTTCCACACTCTTGGAGGTGAGATTTCCATTTTTTCTTCTTTTAGCAAGCATCTCAACCTTACCAATTCAAGAACTAATAATCTTCCTCTTATCCCTAGCATTTTTAACCATAGTATTAGGGATATTGTTCTTCACATACTGAAAAATCAACAAAATAAGGCCCTTGTGAAGAGCAGGGTTACCAGATTCCTCCCCATTTTTAACCAAGTTATGATATAGATAGTTGTAAAGACCAAAGTGATAGCATATAGATTCTTTGTGTTAAAAGTGATTCAAAAACAAAAAATGATGAGACTATGCTCTTGTAAATTGCCCTTCCAAAGTAATATACTCCATAATCACAATAAGAATATTGTGCCAGAATTCCTTAATATTAAAAGCTACATAAAAATCCTACTTCTTTACCATGTCATTCCTGTCATCCGTAGTCTTAGGGAATTTATTAACCACCATTTTTGACACTTTCCTATTTCGATAAAAAATCATGCCAAACATGGGTACACCATTTACCAACGCTATAAGCTCCACATTAACATCAACATGCCTCATGTCTATAGTCACATAATCATTTCTCTACCCAACAATAAATTTTTGGGTTATCCCCTTGTAATATCCATGTAGTTTCTCCTAATAGGGAGTAAGCTGGCCTTTCCTTAGCCTCCTCCATATGTCAGGTTCCTCCTTCCACTTCAAATAGTTAGTAGGTTCTTCTCTATTCAAATTGACTCCCATAGCTATCGATATGGTAGGAATAGTTTTCATGCACAAAGACACAAAAAAATCCAAAACTAGTAGTTAAAAAAGCAAACATGAGGGGCCAAAAATTGTGCAGAAAAAAGTAGAAACTATGACGTGTTAAGATTCTTGGCCTGCTGCAATATTTTATGATTTGTTTACCCTTCCACAATCTTTCCATAATTATCAGAAAATCCTCTCTCCTTACTATTATTCTTTTCATAATTAATAATACTAATGTCCTCCGCATTAAGATTATTTCAATTGTGCTAATCCATGAGGGAGTAAAGAATAACCCCTTTGTTAGTGAATAAATCAGCAATTTTATTTGATTCATGAAAGGCATGGGATATATAGGAATTATTAAAGGATCCAAAGATATCTTTAGCCTTTTTAATCATGTTCACAATCGACCAAGAAACTTTGTATTTTCTCTTTAGGCAGTTAATGATGTTTTGCGAATCACCTTCTAACCACATATTTTTTAAGTTCAAATTTGTTTAACCAAAGATAGAGAGAAAAAAGGGCCCAAGAGCCTCAGCCACGTGATTAGATTGAATGTCAATAGTAACAACAGCAACAATAATGAAATTACCACTACTATCCCTTATGATACCCCCACAACCATCTTTATCCGGGTTCCCTTTAGTAGCCCGATCATAGTTCATTTTGATCCAACCCTTAGGAGGAGACAACCAACAACAATTTTCCCTTCCTTGTTTCTTATCATCCTTCAGACTAATGTTCAAGCAATCAATTTCTAGCCCCGAATTCCCAAATATTTTGGCCTACAAAGAGACATTTTCTTGGATATATTTAAAGATAACATTTGCTAGAACCAAAGGAGTTCTTTGTTTATCCCTAAAAGTCATGTTATTTCTTTCTTTCTAGATATTCCAAATAAGGTGAGGAATAGCAATATTCCAAACCAATCTGGCTCTCTTATTCAAACTAGGACAATTCCATTGTTGGAAAAAATCCTAGATAGTACTAGGAAACACCCAGAAAACATTCCATCTCTGTAACAAGGCTTCCCAGATTACTAAAGAATAAGAAAAACTAAGGAGAAGATGAGAGGCAGATTTACTCTTGTTATAGAAAAGACAACATCTGTTGGGAAAAAAGAGCCCCCTCTTAACCAAAATGTCAACCATGAGGATTTTACTGGATAAAAAGCTGGAAGAAAATCTCAAGTTTAGGAGTAAGATATTTATTTGATATTTTCACCCAAAAGGGGATTTCATTAGTAGAGTACATCTGAATTCTATAACAAGAGGTAACAAAGAAAGTACCAGAAGGTTCCAGGCCCCAAAGTAAAGTGTTCCTTATTTTCAATAATCTTTTGGGAATAAAGATATTTATTAATAAGTTCATTCAGATTCACCGAGATATTACCTGTCCCTTACCTTGGTACCAAATGTGAATTTGCATCTGTACATTAAGTCCTGCAAGTCTAGTAGCATACATAAAGGCTTATCAAAGAGCCAAAAATCCTCCTAGAATCTAATTTTCCTTCCATGCCCAAGCTTCCATTTACCCCCTTTAGTAGCCACTTTTTTTTAGCTTTCATGACACTATTCTAGATTTTAGACCCTCCAATAATATAATCCTCATGAATGATTTGGTGAAGAGGAAACTCGGGAATATATTTATTTTTCCATATCTTGTTCCACTATCCTCTTCGTACATTATACATATATGTTAGAAAGAAGGGCTGAATTGATTTGTTTAATATATTTGATACCTAAACTATTGGAAACACAGAGAGGGGGGGTGAATCAGTGTTTTATTAATTATTCTATTTCAGAAATTTGAACATAAATCAAATAGATAGCACATGAAGCATAACACAATAAGACATAACACTAGATATGTTTACGGGGAAACCTTGATCAAACGAAAACCCCGATGGGAATAAGTACCCACAAATAATTGTACTAGTATATAATGAACCTATTAAAGTTCCTTTGCCCTATTAGGAGCAGTCTTTACAATGCAAGTACAATGACCCTGTTAGGAGTCTTTACATGAACCCTGTTAGAGGTGGTTGGCTCACTAGTAGAGCTTACTGCTCAATAAGATGAAGGCTACACCCTTCTGATGACTGACATATACTATATCAAAAATGAACTTTTGTAATGACACTGTCGTCTGATCTGTTCTGTTTATACGCTAATGCTTAAATCACTTGTAGACTTCTACTTCATATTGACTTTCTCATATTTCTCTTCTTAAAATCTTCTCTGCTTTCTCTTCGACGACACATTCTATAATGTCCCCGCCAGGGAACCCATAAGGAATCAGGTCTTATGACCAAAATTGCAACTAAATTTATTTTTTCTAACATTACATCATTACTACTCCACATTTACATTCCTTAAGGTTCCCTTAATGAATTTCATTTACTAACATATTTACATTACTTATCCAAATTGAATTTCATTTCCTTTCTTTACTTTCACATTTAGAACTTAAGAGATAGGGTAAGAAAATATCATTTCATTTACAATTATATTCCTTACTTTATATACTAATTCCATTTCTCCTTCCTAAACATTGAGTAAATATTCATTACAAATCACATTTCAACTTTAGCATAATAAGCATAATAATACCCCTTGAAATCAAGCCTAGAACTATCCCTCCCAATTACATTGCTTTCCCTTTTCAATTACATCTTTCTGATAATAGATCCCATAATAACAAGTACATAATTGGCCCAATGGCACAACAACATATCTTTACATCTTTATTTTCAGTAACAATAGTAAAAATATTCATAGAATCTGGACATATCCAAGCCATGAGTCACGAACAGGACCTCAAAATATTTTTGCCACCCAACCATGTGGAGCTGATGAGGTTCCACCCCCCGTGCTAGGAGATAGAACCAAGATACTCGCAAGGCCCTAAGCAATCTAAGGCTCAAAAGATAAAGAAACCCAAGACCCAAAAAGAACATAAAATATCATCATACTAAAACATAGAGGTCAAGGTTCTAGGAGACCACCTAAGTGAGTGTCATCACACAATCTGTATATTGGGATCCTTCATGGCAACCATGTAACCCCGGTCCCCCCTTTATGAATAGGGATCCATCCTGGCAGTTATCCCTAGTCCCGGTACTCCAATCAGGTATGTGTGGCCATTATTATGTTCTCTTTTGTTATCTTTTGAATCCCCCCCTTCCTAGGTTAATTTTTAAGGTTATCACTTTTTACAAACCCACCCATAGGATCATCTGGCAACCACTTTAGGGTTCCAACACCTAGGGTGAGCCACTCACTTAAGGTTCCTATTCCCTTACCCCATCACAAGCCACAAAAACCTGAAGTAATCTCAAAATATCCATCTCATAGGTCTAGGGAATCCTCCAATGCACTCAGGCCAACCGAACAAGTTCTGACCTTATATTATGGACTCTACCAAAAGTCAAGTATGAACAAAATCTTAAAAACAAAATCATGTATAGAATTTCATTAAACACAACATCAAAATTCCCTCATGCATTTACACAACATAGCTTATTTCAAAAGTGAAAGGAAATCTCATATGGCTAAAATTTGGCTAAGTTTGAATTGTTAAGAAATCTCAAAATTAGAAGCTACATCTTAACTCCTATGAAATTGAAACCTGTCTCAATCATCTCAAAAGGTACCTAATTCCTTTATACAAATATAACTTAAAGTATAAGAAATTAAAGTACCGTGACTTATACTTTAATGTTATATTTGTATAAACTGGGATACTTATAAGCCCCTAAAACCCTAAAAAACACTCCAAATGACTTCCTACATAGACTCTTACGACAACGTGCATACCCATGCGGCATTTGATAAAACACTTACACAGAATGTAGCATTTGATAAAATACTTTCACAGAATTACATTTTAAACTCCAACAAAAACTTAAAAACTAATTTTTTTAAACCCATACGACTTTGTATTCATTCTCATACAACATTTGAACAAGTGTCATATGAAAATGAACACAATGTCCTACGGCACTGCAAAATACTTTTACAAAAATGAATTTTAGACTTTTCAAAAACACTAAAAAAAAACTGGTTTCAGAATAAATAAAATAAAAGAAGCTATTCACAAAGAAGCCTGCAAGCAGAAAAGAATAAGGAAAAAAAGACTGTTTCTTCGCAGACTTCTCTATTTCATTCAACACTAAATAAACACACCCTCCCAGAGGATCACAAATATTCTCAACTTCCCAGGAAGGTTTCTTTGAAATACAAAGTAAATAAACAAAAAAACTATATAGTCATACATAATTTTTTTCTTCCCAGAAACACAGTAGAATACATAGAGCATAAAACATTTACATATTCATTTTGGATACATAGTATAACAATCATATTATAATTTAATATCATATCATATACAAACACATTCATAAACAAAAGAGGAAGAATGGAGATTCTTCCCAGTTTAGACCCTACCTTGGGTCCTGCGGAGAATCCTCTTCCCTTGGCTGGAAAAATCTCTGCGAAGCTCCAATCCTTGAGTAGATATCCTTCTAGAAATCTTCCTCCAAGAAAACCTCACTCACTTGACTTCACAAACCAGAGACTCTCAACTTACACAAAATTTCTAGAAAAAACAATTACAGACAACTCAAACAAATAATAATCCTCCAAAATTATCATCCCCAAAATTCTCATCCCTCTTCACCCAAAAATCTTCAAATATTAATCCCCCAACTATCTGGTTGGAGGAGTTTCTTTACGGGAAGCAACTTCTCCAACTTCCATAGTTGGTTGGAGGAACAACCAAATAAACTCCCGTAAAGACTTAAACAAAGTTTTTAATAAATTTAATTAAAATGTCTTTTAAACGAAAGCATAACAAGAATAATAAACAAATACCTATCAAGAAAAACACATAGCACAATAGGAAAACAAGTAG
>MU225138.1:420262-446505 GCA_018584345.1 Thuja plicata
AGGGTTTCTCATAACTTGTTTCTCTTTGGCTTTTTCCATGGCTAGGACACTGATCTTGATCAAGTCTTCTTCTCCCCATGCATCTAGACTTGCTGAGTTAGGAGTTAAACTTGACAACAATGAAGTTAATGGTTGAATGAATGGAGTGAATATAGTATTCTGACTAGTATCCATACATTCACTTTTTACTGGGATCTCCATAATAGGTGGTTCATTAGATTGATTGTATTCCTCATTATTCAAGTCTGTTGAATCTTTAGAGGGAACTTCATCCTGTTGTAAGGAAGTGATATCAGTGCATACCTTCTCTGTCTCTTCAGTGCTAACAAATGATTTTTCAACTTTGTCCATGTGGTTTTCAGAAGCGGTCATGGATAACTTAACATCACCAATCACAATAGTTTCTTCTGAATCTTTGGTTGTATCAAAAGGTGTTGAAATAGTGGGTGCTAAATCTTGTGGACCTGTCATAGGCACACTTTGAATCACTGGTTCTTTATTCTATTTGGGAGGGAGTAGAGTCATCTTTGCTATAGGCATCGTTGATGGATACATATGTCTATCTAAAAATACTCACTCAGAATTTTTCTGAGTCTCTTCACCAACTAGTTCATAATCTTTGTTCATGATATGGAGAGTTCTTATTTCGGTTCTGAGATGAGGTTTTACCAAATCCAACAGTATAGCTCTCTCATCATGTGAGAAAATAGGGAGAAGAATATCTAATTTTTCTTCTCTAATCCTCATATCCTCTTCAATCGCTTGTCTTTTCAATACATCTAGTATGTTCCATACTTTTTCTGGTATGACTATTTTGAGATCCATTACTGTCCTCTTAAACTTGATCATGTGCAAGATAATCATAAAATGAATTTCTGATTTATCTATCTCTTGGTATTTGCCATGGACATTCTTAATAGAGTGTAGTCTACCTTCATTAACAATTCTGTTCTATAGCACTTTCAGACTAGGTCTGAATCCTACCTCAGGATGGGCTTGAGTGTTCTTTACTTTGCTCCTTGTTTTCCTTGAGGATGGGTGACCTGTGGGAACTTGCTTCCTTCTTCTAGTCAACTTACTTGGTACTGATGGTGGAAATGGTTCCAATCCAATAGTAGTTGAGGGCGCAGATGTACCTTCATCAGATTTCTTCATCTTTTTCTTGGGAATGTCATCAGATTTTTCTATTTTTACTTCTGTAGGAGTTTTCTTGAGTTCTTTTGCAATCTTAGCTTCCCTAGCCTTATCTAGGTCATCTTGTGTAACCCCATGAATTTTTAGAATATTAGACGTAATCCTTGATGCCTTTCTTTTATTGTCTGCACTGTATAAGATAGAATCAACTTGATTTGTCTTTTCTCTCTAAGTACCCCATCTATGTTCATTAGGATCCTTGGGCACAGATAGAAGGACTTGTGCATATCCTTCCAACACATGTTCTTCCACTTCATATCCAAGTGGGTGAATCCATTTGGTTCTTGGCTCGACTGCTTCCATGCATGTGTAGTCAGTTTCCACCATGAAGCATATGGTGTCCTTGTATTTATCAACTATCTTTTCCGGTATTCTGAACCTTTTCTGCATCTTGATCCTGAATGTTTTGATCTCCATGTCCATAGAATCTTTAACACTTCTCTCTGTTGTAGCCTTTAGTGGTATCTAAGGCATAGTGGGTTTTCTCTTATCTAGGTAAAGGTTAGAAACTTTACCAACAATGTGAAAGTACAGGTAGATAATCAAAGAGCCAAAGCTGAATATTTTTCTCTTGTCATGCTTGATAGCTCTAATGTTTTCAATCAACTGTGCACACAATATCTCACAGAGATTATACTGAGTGTTATCTTTAGCCATTCTTATTGCTACCATAATAGTAGCTATGGACACACTATTCAGCCTGCTTGCGTGCTGAAACTTGTAACCAAGAATCATTGTGAGAAGTTTGATGTCTTCTTCCATAATGGGATCAATAGTCATCTCGTGCCTATCACTCCTGGATAAACATGCTTTCTCAACCTAATTTTAAACATCAAGTTACTAGTGGGAAGAACTGGTCCAACCTTACGAAGTCCGGTCATATCATAAATTAGGTCAGTAGTAATGTGGACAGGAACTTCATCAATCCAACATAGGTCATAATGTATCCTTCTCAATAGAATTTTGACCCATTCTGGTTCATAGAACTCATGCGCATTTGAATACTCAAAGATAGGGTTATTAGTGAGATGTGCGTATTCATCCTTGAATGAATAATTTGGTTTCATTGTTGATGCCATAAGAGTTGCTATGCTATTATCCCCAATGGTTTCCTTCTTGCAATAGATGTATGTGCGTATGTCTTCTACATGCACGACTCCTAGCGAAGTCTTGGAAAATGCCCCTTCTACATCATCTAGTATATATTTGAATGGATTCTTCTTAAATACGAATATCTTCCTTTCAACAATGTCAAATACTACAGGGGTTCCCATACTTACTTGTTGATTGATTAAATAGGTTTTTGACTACAATTTTGAAATGACGTGATGCTAGGGTTCCATTTTGACTTCAATCCATTCACCAACCAACAAAATTGTTAACCTTTACTACTTTGATGCTAAGATCTCTTGTGCTCTCTGAGTGCTCAATATCGAATGCAAAGTGAGGATTAAAGATCTTTTACAATCTTATATAAAGGATTATTGCATTTAATGCTCATTGCCATAAAATGGTTTGCATAGAGAATTTCAATCTTTTCTTCTATCACTGTTCAAGCTATGCGTCCATGCATACTTCCCCAATTTGTCACCAAATACATGAATCTATAGGTGCATACTCGGAGGTGAGTATACTAGCCGCGCAGGGGTTCAGAGCTAGAATAGCTCCCCCTAAGACCATGAGGATCAACTAACTAGAAGTAGAAGGTGTGTCCACCATGGATGCATCAACTACCTTGTTCTCATCATTATCTTTCTTTACTTCAACCCATATTTTACCTAGATCTTTTGTGTCTTTTACAAATTTGACTTCACCAGATTCTTCAAATAATGATTTCTTAGGCTTCTCTTGTTTTTGAGTTCTGGATCTACAGAACCTTGAGATGTGTCCAGCTTTGCCACATGAGTGACAAATGATTGGAGGTATGTTCATCATGGTATGCTACTTGGCTGAGTGACCATTATAATTACATATCTAACATGTAATGTTCTGATAATTTCTCTGAGGTTGATTTCTTTGATTGTGTTGATTTAGATTTCTTTGATTCTGTTGTGACTGATTTCTTTGACTTGTTTTGCAATGAATATCCCTATGACCAAATTTATTATAGGAGTAACAATAGCCATTGATAGGTCTTACCTCCTTACAATCTCTTGCCAAGTGTCCATGCTTGTTACAAGCATAACAAGTTTTTTTAACTATCTGAAGTTCATCTTTAGGTGGATCTGTTTTGGCCTCTGCAAGATTCTCAGTTTTCTTTTCTTCAGTAGAAGTCTTTTGTGTTTTATTTATTTCTTGCATTGAATTTATCTCAATTTGAGCTACACTTTATCCAACACAAGTAGTATCACCTTTTAGCTTTTGTGCATAAACCATGATTGAATTAGATCAGAACTTGTGTGTAGATTATCAATCTTGTCTTTTGCTTCTGTTAATTCAGATTCTATTTTTTTTCTTGATGTTTTCTAACTCCAAGATTTTCTTGTTTGCTTGCGTAAGTTCATCATCTAATTGTTTACTCTCTTTGGTATTTTCTCCAATAGCTGTTAGTCTATCTGTAAGTTGTTCATTGAGATCTTCAATCTTATCTTTTAAATACATGTTCTCTTCATTCAGTTTCTTGACCATTTTTCCCAAATCATTTGCGGAGTAATCTTTCAAATCTTTTCTTAATTTCTTGATAAACATTTGGAGGCCATCAAATTTTAGTTTTAGTTATTCATTTTATTTTTCAGATCTGTCAAGATCCTCAAGGGATGCTTCAGGATTACTTTTCAAATGTGTAGCTTCTACTGAATCCATGATCTCCTCAAGTGGTTAAACTTTCTTTTAGAGGACCAGAGCTTTGATACCAATTGTTGGAAACACTAAGAGGGGGGTGAATCAATGTTTGATTAATTATTCTTTTTCAGCAATTTAAACATAAATTGAATAGATAGCACATGAAGCATAACACAATAACCCATAACACCAGATATGTTTACGGGGAAACCTTGATCAGAGGAAAATCCTGGTGGGAATTCATACCCACAAATAATTGTACTAGTATAATGAACCTGTTAAAGTTCCTTTTCCCTGTTAGGAGAAGTCTTTACAATGAAAGTACAATGATCTTGTTAGGATTCTTTACAAGAACCCTGTTAGAGGTGGTTGGCTTACTGCCAGAGCTCACTACTCAATAAGATGAAGGCTACAACCTTTTGATGATTGATATATACTATATCAAAAATGAACTGTTGTAATGATACTTTTGTCTGATTAGTTTCATTTATGCTTTGATGCTTAAATCACTTGTAGACTTATACTTCATATTGAATTTCTCATATTTCTAATATTAAAATCTTCCCTTCTTTCTCTTCAACGACACATTCATACAAAAGTGTATGTCTAATATATATATAGATGCCTAAATAGACGCGACTGAAAACAAGACCTTAGTCGGCCCAAAAACAAAATTCATAACACTTCCAAAAAAATTGGCTTAAGCATGTTTACAACAATGTTTAAGAAATAATTGCTAACTTATTACAATAGGCACATAGCCTTTACAAAACAAAATATTATACGGTAATCAAAAAACTGAGGTCGGCTCCATACTCTATTTTCTGAACTGTTAGTGCACTTAATCTTTCTGTAACTTTTCCATACTGTCATTACGTACCATGTGTGTATAGGGTAAACACAAAAAAATATCATAGAGCTTATATATGAACACCCATAGCCTAACTTGATCTTAGGCATGTGCGCTGGTGCTCTGATTGATTGCATAACTCTATTATGTTATGTCTTCTATACTTAGCCATTTTGTCTTACAATTTTACTTGACAAAAGTTCATATGTTTTTTTTGCCATAATGACAACACAAAATAAGTCATATACACCTTAAGTGTCAACTTGCCAACATAAATCTCTAAACTTTGTTGGTTTATAGACCTTGTCACAAGCTAATAGAGGAATCAATTTTTCCTCTTCAACTCAAGACCATAAAAAGTGCTTCTAAATGCTCTCAATCTTATCAACAAACTTAGAAGGTATTCTAAAGAGAATAAGCGCATATATGACTAAGTCTTATAAGTAGGAATTGAGAAAGGTGACTTTACCTGCCTGAGAAAGAAAAATACCCTTCCATCTAGCAAGTTTAATATTAAACTTCTCAATAATATCCATCCAAAAAGAATCAAGAGGCTTATCCCGCTAGGGGAGACTGAGATAAACTGAAGGAAAAGAAGCAATGTTACAATCTAGAATAGACACAATTTTCATTTGTCTCTCCTTCAAGGTATTAATAAATAAGAGAGAGAGAGAGAGAGAGAGAGAGAGAGAGAGAGAGAGAGAGAGAGAGAGAGAGAGAGAGAGAGAGAGAGAGATCTTATTCCAATTAATGATTTGACCAGTAGCCTTAGTATAGGACCTAAGAACCCCCTTCATGTTTCTACCCTCTTGAATAGTAGCCTCACCCATAGTAATAGTATCATCAACACATTTCTTGTACGAGAAAACAAGGTTAGCAAAGGAAGGATGAAACCCTTTGAGGGTCCCTTTATTGATCAATATCTAGAGATATCTCCCAAAGCACTCCACCATAATAGTGAATAAAATAGGGGATATTGGATAAACCTATCTAATACCCCTTGATTTATTAAATAAAGGGGAACAAGAGCCATTATTCAGAACAACAAATGAGGTTGTAGAAATAAGTTGATGAATAATCTGGATGATTCTAGGCCCAAACCCAAACTTATCCAGCACTTTACTAAGGAACATCCAGCCTACTCTGTCATAAGCTTTAGTGAGACCCTTCTTTAAAACAAAACCCTGCTTCTTAAATTTCAATAGAGACTGAATATTCCCATGTATAGAAATAATACAGTCTAGAATCTCTATTTCTAGGAAAAATCTATTATGTTGAGGTAAAATTCCATAAGGAAGGATCTTAAGGAGTCTCAAGGTCAACACTTTAGAAATGATCTTCTAAAACAAGTTGCATAAAATTATTGGTCTAAACTGATCAAAGGATTTTGTTCTCATCTTCTTGGGGATATGGGTTAAGAAAGTGGCATTGATTTCCTTTAGCAAACTCTTGCATCTATTGAATTATTTAACATCAGTAGAAATATCTTTCTCCACAATGTGCTAAAAAAGAAAGAAGAAAAACATCAGAAAACCATCAGGGCCAGCTGCCTTATCTGCGTTAAAAGATAAAACTGCATCCTTAATTTCTACAGAAGAGGGAAAAAATAGCCAACATATTATTTTGACCATCCTTAATTTGATACTGGGGATAGAAATCAACAACGTATCTTTCTTAGACTGCACAAGGTTGTGATAAAAAACAAGAAGATTGGAAAAGTAGTCCACCGCTTACCATTTCATCTCCTCCTCATTATTCAAGATGATGCTTCCCTTCTGAATTTGACTAGTGCTATTGCTAGCCCTATGTTTTATAGTAGTCATGTGAAAATACTTGGTTTTTATATCACTCTCCTTAAGCCAAGTAACCCGAGATCTGTGTCTCCAATAGACCTCTTCCTTAGAAATAGTATTATGATAATCAACTAGAGCTTCATTCTCTTGATTTTTAACATCCTCTGAATACCCATATTGCTGGATAGAATCTTGAATTTGTTTCAAATTTGATTTAGTAGGATCTTTTTGTTTGAAAATATCACCAAAAAATTCTTTATTCCATTTTTTAATTTCAACTTTGATAATAATCAATTTATGAGCAACATTAAACACAGTCATTCCATGAATATTAGTGCTCCACCGATTTAAAATAATCCTCTCCAAGTTAGGGTGAAGAGTCCACATTTTTTCAAACTGAAAAGGGAAATTTATTTTACTAGATAAAGGTTCAACAAAAAAAAAAAAGGGAAATTCTCAGAACCAATCTTTTGAAAATAGGACAAGGAGAAAATATACTTACCATACCATCCATGGGAGATTAAATCTTTATCAAGTTTAACTTGGATATAATCTTCCCCAACTCTTTGGTTGGACCATGTATAGTTGATCCCTTGTAACTCAACATCATATACAACTTTACTATTGATAAAATTCATTAAATCTAATCTACTATCTATTTGAGATCCTGAGCCACCATGTTTCTCCGAATCATTTAGAGGTGTATTGAAATTATCCATGATCATCCAATAGTTTTCCAAATATTGGGTTCTCCGGTCAGCCACCTTCAACCAAAAGTTATCTCTACCACCCTTGGGGTTGGGAGCATAAATTTTGGTGAGGACCCAATCAAATTTATCCCTGATATGATGTATACATATTAAAACAATGTTATCATCTTCAAAAATAAATTCACCTCTGATAATACTTTTATTCCAAAAATGGTCGTACCTCGAGAAGCTTCTTTAGAGATTCTACTACTAATCGCATAGTTGTGGAAAAATTTAATATTTTCAACTCTTTCCTTACTCATCTTGGTTTCTTGGACCAAAATAATATATGTTTTATGGTCCCTAATCAAATTCCTGACAACATCATATTTATGGGGGGCATTCATTCCCCTTATATTCCATGACATTATCTTTATTTTTTATTGGGAGTAAAATCCTCTCAGATGGTTCTCTTTTTTTCATCTGCCACCTCTAACAAACTATCATTATATCTTCTTTTCTACTTCGTTTGTCTTCCCTGGGATGCATTTTTTCTCACATTCACCTTCTTACTTCTAGTGTTGATACCTTCA
Organism: Thuja plicata; assembly: GCA_018584345.1. Taxonomy (NCBI): domain Eukaryota; kingdom Viridiplantae; phylum Streptophyta; class Pinopsida; order Cupressales; family Cupressaceae; genus Thuja; species Thuja plicata. Next base: position 428,163 of record MU225138.1, read on the forward strand.
AAACCAGTCTTGAATGAAGGACCATAACCCCCACCTTTGTTGTTTTTATTTTTGTTTCTTACTGTCTTTATTTATTTCTCATCATCTATTTGAAAGTTCAAAAATAACAATTCTTCTCTCCTTAAAGAACCTACCGGAGTATCAATGTAACTGTGGAAAGATCAACCATTATATTGTTGACTCTAAGAGGCTCCAAATGACTAATGCTATTAATAATCTCTTAATATTTGGAATCAATACAGGAAGGGAAAGGTCCATTATCTGGCTTCCAACATAAGTTGTCCAAGTTAACAGTCTTATTGCTTAAAATAGGGTTGCTCTCATTCCCTTTCAAAATATGATCCTTTCCTCTACCTTCAAGCCCCTAAAAAGATGAAATAATCGACCCATTACACATTCCTTCTGATAAGTCACTCTTATTATACTCATTGGCCATAATTTGAGGTGGATTTGTAGGGTCTACACACTAAGGGTGATCAGGAATAATCTCAAAAAACTATTCTCCTCATTAGATACGACCATTTCTTCCCTATTCCCCATATCTTCCTTATATTATCACTTCTCACCCTTGGTTAATTAACATCCTTCACCCACCATTCATTTCAATTTCCTTTACCATCATGGATGTCCTTCTCTTTCCCCTTTTTCACTGGACAATTTTTTCCCAATGCCCCAATTCTTATAGGTAATATGAAAAAAAGGAAAATATTCAAATTCCAAAGACAACTTCCATTTCCCCAATGTAGATATTATGTCTATAAAAAGGGGTAAATCAATGGATTGACTAATATTAATATATAACCATGCATAAACCAACCTGGGTTTTGAATTAGTAGTAAGGTCTATGACAAGAAGTTCCCCCATAGTACTTGGAATGCCCTTAAACACCCCCTCATTCCATAATTCTAGAGGGAGCCTTGGAAGTTTCACCCATACAAGGGTAGATTCCACAAAGAAGCCATTCAGGTCAATATTAGGACCCCATTTTATCAAAGACAGGGATGACTAGCCCATTATCCAAGGGCTTTCATCAAATCCTCACTATTGGTGAAAGAAAAGGATAAAGCCTCTTTAGCCATAGCAGTAATATCAACCTAACCCTTCAAGAACTACCTAGGACTAATAAATCTATGCACTACATCAATATTTGGTCTCGATCCAAAAATTTTTCCAACTAGCGCTAGCTACATAACTACTATAGCATTATCCAAAACTAGATCAGGAAAAAATATGCTAAACTCACCCTTGGAAAAGTCTAAAATATTGTTGACCTTCACCAATGAAGATTTCCCAAAAGATTTCTTACCAAATAAGGCTAACCACGATCTATTTCCTTGGTTTATCCCACTTGATTAGAAAGTAGATGGCCCACCACATCCTTGATCAAGAAACATAGAATCAACCTTATCATCCATGCCCTTTCCTCCTTTCAAAGCATCATTCATGGAATCTGATGCCTTACCTTCATCCAAAGTTTCATTTATCAAAGAACCCCCTGTTGTACCTACATTCTTCCCCTCAGTTATAGTCTGCACCCAATTGCACTCATAGTTCAAATTAAATGTCTCACCTTCCTTATTCAAACCCGCTCTCCCACTCCCCATTTTTATTACAAGGGACATGTTAACCTTTAACTAGAACCTAGCCAAGTTGTTAGGTCACAAGATATATACAATAACTTTGGAGGGATCAATGACATATAGTTACATGATGTGGGTGTTTATGGCATTGTGAGGATAGTGAAATAAGATTATAAATTTGTGATTACTAAGATGTTTGTGGAGAGTGGTCTTGTTTAAGTGGGTGGGTTTCCCCTTGTAGTTCCTTGTCTTGAATTGATTATATCTTGTGTCAATCATTATGACTCTAAGAGTCATGAAATTCAAACTTCCAGTGGTTTAGTGTTTGTTAAAATTTTCCTTGAATTTGTTTTCCAAGAACTAAAGCTTCCTCAATGAGATTCATGTGTAGATGTATGTATAAAGTCTGCCCTATACTATTTTTTAGATAGAAAAATATTTGATTTTGAGTAAAATCACAAGTGCATGACTAGGGGTTAAGAGGAAAGGCAATTATAAGTTGCCTTCAAGTTTTAAAAGGGAGCATTTTTGAATTGAATCTCTAATGCAATCACCCTCTTACACTGTATCGTGGGTAGTGTAGAATCAAGGAAATTTTGTCTATGTATGTGCGATTTCATGAGAACTATATGTTCTAATGTTGAGTCTACTGACTAGTCCAATCTGATCAATCATTATTTTCATGAGGAGCTAGTTATCTATAAGGAGGGGGGAGGGTTCCACATGTGTTAAATGTTGATATATGTACTTGCTAGCATTGAATTTGTCTAGCCTAGTTTGGATACGATTGAACCTACAAAGGAAGACACCCATGTATGAGAATGTCTCATTATTATAGAAGAAAGGAGGCATGAAAAATTATGCCTATGTCAATGATGCATTTCTGTGGGCGACATTTCTACATGTCATCAAGATACATATTTTCATAAATCTGTTATCATATTATTTTAAAAGGAATGAGACTTTTATCTTGTTTTATAAATTTAACAATATTTTTTGCATATTAATGTATTACAATATAAATTTTATCATGTTATTTAAAATATATTGAGATTAGTTAAAAATATTTTGCTTTGCATGAAAATTCACCATCATTAAGATTTTTTTTGTATGTTAAGATGATTTCATTTTTGTAAAGATAATTGTGTAATGTTAGATAAGTCAATTTTATAATAAATATGATAAAATTTATACTAAAAACTAATGTTATATAATTTTAATTTTTTTAAAAAATAAATCTTTAGTTTTCTAAATCTTTTTCCTACACTACCAATAAAATTTGAGTTTTGAATTGAATATAAAAAATCCCAAATCCTTTAGTAATTATTAAAGTTATCCTTAAAATTTTGTTGAATTTTTTTTTTAAGAAAAAAAAAAATTTGAGTCCATGCCTATGTAGTTTTATGAAAATATGCAACAATGATATCTATTATTTCTAAATTGGTTAATAATTGTCCAAGGCTATGTACAATTATATTTGACACTTAAAAATTGAAAGGAAACTCAAATCCTTGAAACAAATTATAATTTTTTAAAAAATGATTCAATTTAATTTGTAAGAATGAATTATTATTTTTGAATCATTAATTAAATAATCTATTGAGTTTTAAGATACAATTTAAGTATTTCCTTATATATAAACTATGAAAACAATTGAAATTACACCTCTAGACATATTGATATAGATTTGAAAAAGATATATATGTTAGTAATAATATTTTGTTGGATATTTTGGGAGTTGTATACTCAAAATGGAACTAGTTTTTGTCACTAATGCAAGAGTGGGGAACTTTCATGAAATTTCTCGTCTATATAAAAACTAGCAATTGCACCCAAATGAGGTGCAATGGTTATACCAATAGAAAGATATACAGAGGGGGGGGGGATTTTGAGTAATTTCACTCTAATGTAAGATGATAATTAACCTTAATTCTATATGACACATTAATCATTAGTATGATATGCTAGTTATTTATAATACATTTGTTAGTGTTTATTGTTTTGAAGACATAAATAATAATAGAAAAAAGTATGTCGTTATATTATTGAGTCGAGTGTAAGTGATTTTGTTGATCAATATGCATGTTAGATTATTGAAATGGACTCATTTTAGTTAACTCTTTCATGTGATGGAATATGTTTCTGCAAAAGAGAAATTTATAAGAATGGAATAAATGCTTTCAGAATAATTCATCGTCTTGTTTGATATGATCCTCTTGTTCTAGGCATAGGAAGACCAGATCAATTATTATTTTTCATATCTTGCACACATGATCTTTAGGTTTACAATTACAATTCGTATATACATATTAAAAAAGAAACCTTGAGTATAAGATTGTATTAATTGAAGAGATTTTGATCAAGTTTTATTTTAAAATTATGAATTGATTCACTCATTGTGGACTACTTGATATGGGGCATATATATTCCCTCATTTGTATTATTTCTCCAACCGTAATTTATTTCAAAGCTATCCATCATTGTATTTCTTAGGAAGCAATTCTTTGTATTTGTGAACACCGTCCGATTATATCTACTCTTTATTGATACTTTTTCTTAGGGTCATGAAAAAAGTTTGCACTACCTAATACTTGACATTTGGTTCCAATGTCAAAACTCCATTGTAACTGAATTTGATCATGTTTAAACTTAATAAGGCAACCGTGGCTCTTAAAATAATCTAAAATAGTTAAGTGATCTTGAGTTGTCATGCAAAATATTTTTTAAATCATTTAATTTTCACATTTTTTATATAATTCTTTTTTATTTTACAATATCTTTAAATACAACATATTTTCAAAAATGATAATAAATACTGAAGAGATACTAATAAAATTAAAACTATTATTAATATGTTTCTAAACTAAATTTGAATATAAAACAAACTCTAACCCTAATTGATCACTCGTGCTAAACCTAACATAGTGTTATCTTAGAATGTAAACCTTATTTTTATGAGATCCTAGCCCTAACATTAGGCTAAACTTAACTTTATCATCCACTGCAATTAAAAGATGGTACATATTTAATTTTGGACATATTTTTTTATATTTTAGTATATAATATTCAATTTTTTATATAAAATAATTTCTCACATTTTCACAACTTCTCTTTATTGATGAATAAATTTTAAAACCAAATTTCTGGTAAACTATTTATGTAAATATTTTTATACACTTTGAATATCATTATGAAATTTATTTTACATAAATTTGTTCTCAAATTTATATCTATTAGTAATTCATAGCACAATATCTCTATCTATAATACCTAAAAAATTATGAAGTATATATAACCTTTGTTTCAATAATACTTAATACATTACCTCTATTTACAATACAAGAAATTATGGTCGAATTACTCATATATTTGACCTAAATATTGTGTAGACTTTGATTGTCATTATAAAAAAAAATTCAAAAATTTTTCAAACACATTTTATTACAATTATCACAACTCAAAATATATATAAATTTTGTATCATAATCTTTAACTAAATGTACACTCAACTGTCATGTCCTTTATCCTCCAAAATTTCCATCCATCATTAATACTTGGTGTGAAATACATAAATTTGGATGCAGTCATTTGGTTCCAAGTTGTTTTTCTATGTTTCAAAAAAGTTTGTGTAGGAGTGAATCCCTCAAATTGAAAGTTTAATAGTGTTATGAGTCAAGTCTTTTAGAATTTTGTATAACCTGGAGTAAATGGTGACAATGCTTTTTACCTTTCTCTTTTTCTAGCGATCGAGGTTGTTTAATGTAGGAATGTAAATTTCTAGTTTGGAGGTGGCTTTCATTTGTTGTGCTTGTTAATCTACAGAAGACCTTTTTCTCTAAAATTTCAAGAGGTGAAAATTCTATATTATAAATGACAAGGGACAATTTTGGAAGCATATGCCTTTTAGAAATTTTTTCTTTATTTTTCAACTTCTCTATTGTCTAATTTTAACTTGAGTCAAATTGGATCCTTATGAAACCATAACCTTAGCTCTAAACTGACACTTTATTCTTCGGCCATTAAAAAACCTTATCCTAATTTTACTATACCTATGCTAAACACTAATGAAATAAATAAACTTACAAAGTGCCAAATTGTAGTTCTAAATCTAATGATTTCTAAGGTGCTTTTCAAAAGTAGCTATCTGATATATACATATCAAAGATTAGAAAAAAAGACATAACTGTATGACAAAGAAAAATAAATGATAAATAATAAAGAACAAAAATAAAGGGCATTCATCGTCAAAATTTTCAAAAACAATTTGGGCGGGAATATGGAAAACCAAATATGGCTCACAGGAGGAAGGGTTTTCAGAAGCCAAAGCTTTTGAAGGACAAACAACCTATCTTTGACATCTGTGAAGGCACCCCCTAGGGTTCTCCAAAGGTAGTCTCTTCGCATACCAGCCCAATGAATCTTGCACAAGGATCAGCCTCGCTTGTGCCTCCTCTCAGCACTTCAAGATCCCCCTTCAATCCAAACGTGGGTAGGCCTACCAAGGTATGGATTAAAAAAAAGGTCCAAACAAAAATTGATCGGCCTAACATAGGAAAACCTCCTGTGTCTGTTTTTCTCCCTGAACATATGCTCCAACACCAAATTGGGATTCTTCGCCAGTCAGCTTTGATTGGTAAGTGTGCTAACTCTATTCTTACTTTTCCTTTTATTAAAGCTTGGGCATCTGATACTTGGGTAGGCCTGCAAGATCTTTTTATACTGGATATGGAATCAAGAATTTTCATTTCTATATTCAAATCCAAAGTAGTGAGAGACTATGTTCACAAGGAGAAAGGGTGGTTTTGTTAGGGTTCTGGCCTTACCACATTTCTTTGGACCCCAAATTTTGGTCTACATCCTAAGACTTGTCATTTTTTCCCCCATTGGATCTCATTTCCCTCACTCCCTCTAGAATATAGAGATCCAAAAATAATTGAGGTGTTGGCTAACAACCTAGGGATTTTTATTAGGCATAACCTCCTACCATTTGAATTCACTCATATGGAGGTCAGGGTGTGTATCCTCATTGAATAGTCAAAGGATTTCCCCTTGAAAGTCCAAATTAAATCCAAATGGGGTTCTTGGGTACAAAGGCTAGTGACTCAAGAGGAGTAGATTATTCATGAGTGCCAAGAAAAATTGGGTCATCTAAATACCCATTATCAGGCATCTAGGGTAGCTGAGGTTGTAGTATGTAATGATCACACCTCAAATCCTACCTTATGCTCTCTACCAGGTAAAGACAGGGATAAATCTCAGGATTATGCTCAGGGAATAGAAGAGCAGTCCCTTACAAGTAGGCATTCTTCCATGTACTATGAAGGGAAAATTTATAGTTTCTTTACTCTACTCCATCACTTTTTATGGATGTATTATGCCTCTCATGTTTCAGTCCTGAGTCTCTAGACTATGGGACCTAGGCCAAGTAGACAACCCGTTTCTTCTTCCCAAAAAATCCCAAAGCCAGGACAACGGTCTTGGGCTAGAAATGTGAAGCATGGAAATTCTCATGAGTAGACTGAGAGCACAAAACACACCTCAGGAATCAAATATCTAGTAGTAGATGTAGTTGAGGAAATCCTTATTTTGGTAGGTTTGGGGGATTTGCCTAAAATTCCCTCCTTAGTTTGCCGAATGGAAGGTAGACCTAGCATGGCATGGGTTACTCCGGCTTCTAGCCCCCAAACCAAGGATCAAAACCTTCCCAATTAAGAGTCTGTAAAGGTGCCTTCACATAGAGAGGATACATAGGTTTACCCACTTCTTCCAATCAGGTCAGAGGAATTTTAGTGGATTAGTGATATCCAGGACTCAAATTTGGCCACCTGGACAGGGATCTTATGATGGAATAGTTAATATTGAAGGTTGTAGAAAGTAAAATCGATAATATCCATAGTGGATCAGATTCACAATTGGATTTAGACTTGGAAGATCAAGTCCAACCTATACTACATGAAGGAAATGCACTAATAGGATGTTGTAACTGAGAATGTAGTCACATGCTCAATTTTCCAAACAGAGTTAGATATTACCAAGTCTGCAAAGATTAGCTCTCATAAGAGATTAAGGGGTAGGCCATCAAAAGTCTCCAAGCTCAACGAGGAGATAGCTATGGGAACACAGCTAACCATAAATTTCCAGAAGACCCCTAGAAAATGTAAGGAAGAGGCTTCAGCATTGATCTTGAAACAGATAATTGGAAGTACAAGGGTGACTAGCTCTCTGAAAGGATTATGAGGATTCTATCATGGAATTTTAGAGGATTGAATGCCACTAACAAAGCTCATCTGATAAAAAATCAAATCCTTGTTGGAGCAGCTAACTTGATGTTATTTCAAGAGACCAAGTTATCATAAGAAGCAAAAAACAAACTTTTCCCAATGTGGCATAATTGGGGTTATCTTATTTCGGCCTCGATAGGTGCTTCTGGAGGGTTGGATATTCTTTGGAATAGACATAAGTGCCAAGTTTCCCTAATCTCAAAGAATACAAATTAGATGGTAGTGGAATTTACAATCTTCTCTCTACTTTATCCTAATTAAATATTTATAGTCCAATCTCTTTGTTAGGAAAGCAGAGACTCTGGAATTATCTATATCAACTTTTGATAGGTATGCAAGGTAACAAAATTATTATAGGAGGGGATTTTAATGCTACTCTAGGGCTAACAGTTAAGATGGGTGGTGGAACTCCATCCCCAAAAGTCACAGATGATTTTTGAAACTTCATCGATTGTAACCAGCTACTAGACCGTGTCCCTTCTAATGGAAATATTTCATGGTCCAACAAGCGGAGAGGAAATAACTTTGTTGGAGGAAGGGTTGATAGTTTTTTGGTGAACTCTCTCTGGTTGGCTGAGCATGGGATTTTTCAGTCTTCAATTCTTTCCTTAACTAGATTAGATCTTTTTTCCGTGTCTACGAAAATTCAAACAACTCCCACGAACAAGAGATCATGACCATATTTTAAGATTGAGAAAATGTGGTTTAGGGACACCAATTTCTTAGCATATTATAAACCTGGTGGTCCCAAGCACCATGTATGACTGAAATAGAAATGTTCAAATTGTCTAAGAAGATGGATTTTATGAAAATTAATATGAAACAATGGAACAAGAATTCCTTTGGGAATATTTTCAAGCAGAAGACAGAAATCCAATGGAAATTAGAAGACATTCAGGAATCTATTCTTAGCAAAGGCACAACTGCGGAAATATATGAAGAGAAAAAACTTAACAATCAAAAATTGGATGAACTATTTCTCAGAGAGGAAATATTTTGGTGGAAAAGATTGAGGGAGCTGTGGTTAAGAGAAGGAGACAGAAACATGTCATTTTTCCATATATTTTCAAAAGTTAAAAGTCACAAAATCTCAATTTTCCAAATTAAGGATAGTAATGGCATGATTCTTAATAATCAAAGGGATATCCAAGTGGAAGCCTCAAAATTCTTTTCACATCTCCTCTCAGCAAATCTAGACATAGCCCCCATTCAGTCCCCTCCCACTATCAATTACATTCCATCGTTAGTCTCAGATCTTGATAACAAGGCCTTGTTAGCACCCTTCACTTTAGAAGAATTTTGATCTACGGTCTTTGCTATGAAAGTAGACAAGGCTTTAGGTCCTGATGGGTTGACACCTTTCTTCTTCCAAAAATGTTGGGATTTCATGGGCGTGGACATCCTTAAGGTAGAAGAGGAGTCAAGGGAACATGCCTGCATGCTTAAGTATTTCAATAACACAATCATCACACTCATCGCCAAATGTCAGCACCACTCCTCTTTCACTAATTTTAGGCCAATATCACTTTGCAACACCATTTATACGATAATTTCAAAATTAACGGCCACTCAGTTGGGGAAATTGATTCCAAAAATTATATCATAACATCAAGGAGGCTTTGTCCCCAGTAAAGACATGGTTGAAGTTTCTCTAATTACACATGAATTCATCCACTCCATTAAAGAAGAAGGCCTTCTAGAAATGGTCCTAAAACTTTATATGACTAAGGCATATGATAGTGTTAATTGGCGATTTCTAAGTTCAGTGATGGAAAAAATGGGCTTTGACAACAAATCCATTAAATGGATAATGTCATGCATTACGTGAGCCAAATTATCAGTCATGGTTAATGGCACACCATGTGTATATTTCTCATTATTGCAAGGAGTTAGACAGGGGGAATCCCTATCTCCTTTCCTCTTCATTATCCTTGCAGAAGGACTCAGCAGACTCATTTCCATGAAAAAGTCCTTGGGCATGTGGGAAGGTATCAGTATCAGACAGACCCAACTAAAAATTTCCCACACTCTCTTTGAAGATGATTCCTTACTATTTGGTAAAGGATGTGTCAAGGAAGCAACTGTATCAAGGAAAATCTGGTAGAATGCTGTGGGCCCTCAAGGAAAAAATTAAATGAGGGAAAGTCTAAGATCTTTTTATTCAATATAAACCCCCAATCAAGTAGAGTTATACAAAGGATAATAGTAATCTCAATGGCTTACACACTAAGCAAGTATCTTGGTATCCCTCTCTTCCAAGGCAATTCCAAAACAACATTCTGGGATGGAGTATTGTCAAACATTAGAGATAAAATTGCATCTTGGAAAGCTAGGTGGCTGTCTCTGGTAGGTAGAATCTTGTTAGCAAAATTTGTACTAATCTATATACCTAACTATATAATGTCGGTCATTTTTGTGCCCCTGGGGTGATGAAACAAATATCCAAATATTTGAAGGATTTCATATGATAAGGGAACATGGATGATAAATCAAAAGTCCCTTTCATTTCATGGAATAACATTTGTAAACCTAAAGCAAGCGGGGGTTTAGGTTTCTATAGAATCTAGGAGAGGAATCTCAGTCTAGGGGCTAAACTAGCATGGAAAATATATGATTTCCCATATAGCCTTTGGGCAAAGTTATCAGGGTAAAATACCTTGATTTGGAGGACCCAAAAATAATTTTTTCAATGAGTAACCCACCCAATGGCTTAGTCATGTGGAATTTTATAGTAAAAAGTAGAGAGGTCATTCTTCCTAACCTCTCACGGAAGATTAACTGGGGTACAAAGGCCCTTTTTTGGTTGGACTTGTGGAATGGTCTTCCTCAATTGTCGACTTTGCCAAATATTTAAAGGGCCAAAACTATACTGCAACAGTGCTGGGGATACATAGTTGGAGATTAATTTACTTGGGTTGATGGGACTGTGAAATGGAAAGACCTCTCCCAAATAAAAATTCCTCAAGCAGAGAAAGAGGAGCTGGAAGGCTTACTAAAATATAGGTTCATCTTGATTAACGGTGACAGGGACAGATTGATCTAGATGAAGAGAAATTCAGGAAAATATACATTCAAAGAGGGCTATCAATCTCTAGTCATGATTCCATCCATACCCAATTCCATCCTACCAAAAATGGGGGTTTTCTTTTCATTAGCAATCCTAGATAGGATCCTATCCAGCGCACGGTTAAAATGCCTTCGGATCACAAACACATTCCCATGCCCTTTATGTGGTTTAGTTTTGGAGGACACAAATCACCTTCTAGAAATTTGTGATTTTGCACAAATAATATGGAAATGGGCCCTTACCAAACTAGGATGGCACGAACCTCTACACATATCACTCCAGTTGATACTACAACAGTGGCCTTTCTTGCATCAAGAATCTTTCTTCTCAATCATATGGTGAGTTATCCCTATTGTAGTGGTTTGGTGCTTGCGGTGGGAGAGAAACAAAAGGATTTTTAGGAAACAAGTCTCTTTGGAAAATATGGTATGAAAAATGGTGGAAACATATGTCACGAAAATGGTAAATGCTCATGTGTCAAAGGTGAAAGCCCTCTCTTCCACTTTCACAACATTTGACAATGTAATTTTAGCCAGTTGGCCCCAGATTTCTATACCATTCACAGGTGTCTTGATTAGGAAAATTCCCAAACGTCAAATTAGAAAAGATGTCAAATAGATTCCCCCAGATTCTAATCACATTAAATTGAACTTTGACGGGGCAAGCAAAGGAAACCCAGGTAAAAGTGGTGCAGGTTTTGTCCTGAGGAACTCAGATAAATCTCTCATGTTAGCAACACATTGTAAACTCCCTAAAGGAACCAACAACATGGCTGAATCTCACGCATTACTCTATGGGATTAGAACGGCCATTCGTATGGGAGTAAGGAACTTGCACATTGAAGGTGGCTCTTTATTAATAATATCCTATCTATCAAAAAAATCTACAAATAGTTGGGAGATAAAATATGTACTGAAGGAAGTGATTAAACACCTCCCTGAGTTATCTTTGTACACCCAGTCACATTGTTATAGAGAGGGGAACAAACTAGCTGACTGGTTAGCAAATCTGGGGGTCGAGGGTGATGAAGTGGATATGAGAACTGGAAAATGTGTAGGTCAAATAGAATCAATTGCTAGACTTCTTAATGGAGGAATGCGGGTAGAAACTCGAGCAAATGACATGATGTGGCTTTTTTTTGGGAATAATTTTCACAAGTTGGCCATTGTATGGCACCCACTATTACTTAAATACTTAATGTAAAACGTGCCAAGTACAATTGGTGAGATTTTGAATTATGACCATATTGTTACCTTAAAGAACAAAATACCACAAAATAACCACAAACAGGAAAAAATTGCATTTTTAGGAGTCTAGTTAATACTATCCTTAAGATATTATTGATTAACATTTCATTGTTCAATTCATTATCAAGTATCATCATTGTACACTAAGTATTGATCACATTCTAGAATTTCAAAAAAAACTTATGACTGATCAATTACATTGTGCATTCAAACTGAGTGTAGTATACAAGTGTCTTTTCATATTTAACTTTTCATGTCTAGAAAGAGAGTACATTTGCATAATATAAAGAATGATAGAAGTATGGAGTATGGGTCCTATGCATTGCCTTGTGGTTTGTTGATGCTTGCTGGTTGTCTGTCAGGTCCTAGGTCTCCAAGTCCTGGTCTTCATCTTCATTTAGGTCTTTAGGGTTTTCACCTGCATCATGAGACAAAAAAGAGGTGTCAAATCTAGTCTGATCTAATAAATACATGGGATACAAACAACATACACTCAATTCTTCTAATGTTGCATATCCATCTGATAAAATCAATGTAACAAGAAAACATGCATCCACAATATCTGAACATAGTATTAAAGGGACTTGTTCTAAACATGAAACCTTTTTCTATGTATGGTCACTTTGATGTATGTTATTCTTGTCTTTATAACCAGATATCTGAATGAAAGGGATTTAGTATTCCTAATCTGAGAAACCTTTTTCAGAATTTGATCAACCTGTTAATTCAACAAACACAAATGAACCAACCAAAATTCATGAATGAATGCATCCACTGATGACACTCACCCATAAACATTAATTGATTCATTTTATCTGCTAACCTAATAGATTTGTTGGTAATATGTGTGCAATAGGTGATCATATGACTGAGTGTCGATAGCAAGAGAAAATGTAGTGAGAGTCACGAGCCTATGCTCAAACTTCACATAAGTCATTATATGTAGGAAAGGATGTTCATATCTCCAGAAGTTATAGTTCACATTCATAAAGAAGGAGAAAATGCAGATGCAGAAAATGATCCATGATGCTACAAGAGAGACATAAGCAAGGAAGGGTTCTTAATGGACTGAATATGCAGAAGTGGAAGGATGAGAGGTTCTCTTTGCAAATGAGAAATAGAAGTAATTTTGTTATAGTAAGTACACAAATGAAGAAAATACATAATGGTTCATCTTGAAAAAATCACTGTTAGAAGATTCATGCCTGGTATTTTTATCATTTCTATGTTATGAAATATTGTTGTTTATGCTTATAAAATAGTAAGATTTGCAAAGAAATGGAGATATGTAACAGAGTTAACAAAATGCATATGAGTTGTAAGTGAAAATCAATAATAAATAATTGAAGCAATATTATGTTGTATGCTTTTATGTAGTAAACATTGAGAGAAAACAACTACATTATGAGCAAAAAAGTGTATGTTCATCAATTGTAGAATTAAAAAAAAATATTGTAATGGTTCATGAATTCAAAAGAATATTGTATTCATGCCCTTAATGCAAAATTTTCAAGAGATGTCTTTATGCAGGGTATTTAGAGAGATGCATCTTATTCTGGTATAATGTTCATCATGCACACAATGCAGGGAATACAGTCATACTAATGGAGTATACATATAATTTTTAGGGTTCCTATTATGATTAGTGCCCATGGGAGTCACGAGCCCATGCTCAAACCCCATGGGTGGCATATTATATACTGATAAAATAACAATGTGTTTTTACACTAAAAGGAACAACACTTTCTGTTGGAAATACAATAATGGGAAAGCAAGATACTGAGAGTGGGGGGGGTGAATCAGATCTTCAAATTTAAACACTTAAAACAAAATGATCCACATTCATACATATATGAATCTAATGTAATCTTAGATAGCATCCTCACAATGAAATAAATAACAGATAACACAATAACTTGGTAACCCAGAAACCCAAATAGGTAAAATTGGGGTGGGGATGACACCCACAAAATTCTCCACTACTACAGTAATAAAGTGTGCCTGTTAAAGCTACAAATTCTGATTACAAAATGTAATCTACCCTGTTAAAGGTCTTCCCGGTTAAGAGATAAAGATCATTACAATCTACCCTGTGAAAGGATTTCAACTTACAATAAAGTAAGCACTCTGTTAGGAGATTAAGAAAGGTCTGCTAGAACCACTCTGTTAAGAGATTTTCACCTGATACAATGATTAGAATGTCTCAATTATTGATCCTTCATTATGCACTTTGATGTTGATGATGGATCTCCTCTTTCCAGTACCTTCTATGATCTCATAATCTGATATAACTTTACTCTATTGTTCACTGTGTTGTCACTCTGCATGATCTTTGCTTCTTAACAAAATAACCCTCTATGCATTTTACTTAAAAAATGCAGTCACTACACAATTCGTCTGCTCTCTCCTTACACACTTACAAAATAGGGTTTCAAAGCAATCTAATATATCTGTTCAAGTCTGATAGCGAGATCTAGATCAACGATCAAGATCTAATACCGATACCAAGATGGTATTACAATTAATGTTTACAATAGATCATGCATAGGATAAAACCATTAAATGCATAACTAACTCCGTAGAAGAATATTAAATACATACATTAGTCAGCCCAAAAAGTTTCTACAAGTCTGCCTGATCACTTATCCTCAAAGTTTGTATCATTCCTAACATGTATACAAAAATTGTTCTACTTAGCACTCGACTTCTCTGTTGCTCAACGCTTAACATCTCTGTATCCTACTCGGCTCATTAATGTAACTCGACAAAATGAAAACTGCTCAGCAATGTTGCTCGGCCTTGCATAGTTATAGCTCAGCCACAGTGATAGCCAACTAAAACTGCCTAAGTGAATGATTAGGTGTTAGTCACTAATCATCAACAAAACTTAGATATTAACAATATCCCCCTTTAATATTAGTGGCAAAAACACTTATCATTACTTCTGTTCATTTCATCAAAATATTGCCTAAGTATACTAAGTACTCCACCTAGGAATATACTTAGAAATAATTCATATAAAAAGTTTACATGCATTCAAAAAAATTTATATACAAGTGTACCTGTTATGTACTGATGTATCATACTGTATCCTTTCCAACTTCCTTACCAATTTCCCCCTTGTTTTTGTCACTGATTGCTGGTTGGGTTAAGTTGTACTTATCCAAAAATTGTTTATGAAGCTGCAGGGTGGATTCAAATGTAGTATCCCAGCTTTGCTTAGCAATCTTCATAACTCCCAATTTTATTTCTAGCTCAGTAGCTAGACTCACAAAACTTTCTATAGTTGATAGATTTGCATTTCTTTGTGATAACTCCTTTGCAATTGAAATTTCCTTCTATATTACCTCCAAGTGAGGTAACAGGCTTGTCTAAATAGTTATCAATTTGGCCCTTATTTGACCATCTTTAGCCATAAGCTCGGCTATTCTCCGTTGTGCATTTATCAACTTAGTAAGATGTAAAGAACTAGAGGTAGTATCTTTACCCAAAGTAGTGTCAGTTGATCTTAAATCTAACTATAGCTTCTCAACAAGTTGTAGATTGTCCTTTGTGAAAAAATCAACATCACATAATTTTTTGTACAAAGAATAAACATTGGTTGTAACTTTCTCTAAAGTTTCTATAAGAATAGAAAGTTCAACCTGTTTTGTTGCAATCTCTTCTAAGATTTTCTCTATAAATTTTCTCTCAAATCTTCTCCTAGACCATTGTAGAAGCTTTTCGTTGCTGTCTATGTCATCATCAGTTACCTTTTGTACAATGTTGTCTAGCTAATCAATAATTGGAGCTTGAGGCATTTCATCCTCTAAGTCAAAAGACTTTTCAAATATGTCTTTTATTTCATGCAACACATGCTTTTGCTTTTGTTCTATCTTCATCTCTTCCTGTCTCTTCTTCCTCTTAATTAATTCTTGATGAGTCCCTATTTGTTCAAAAGATAACTCGTTGGGATCCCATTATGGAATCACAATGACTTCATCTAATGTTACATCTAGAATTTGAGACTTCTTCTTTAGAATTTTCTTTTTCTTCAATTGTGGAGAACTTATGCTTGACAACATAATACCTTTTCCTTTGACAGTGTCAATGTCTGATACCTCTTTTAAATCTATCAGTATTGTCTATGGGTTTGGCATACTCCTAGTTTTAGGACCTGTAGGAGTGGATGATGCAGAGTGTGGTAGATCAACCAATACTTGCATTGCCTCTTCTTCTTTAGGCTTATCAATAGTATCTGTTATCACTACTCCACTATCAAAAACTATTTTCACAACCTCTAAAATAGGTAGATTCTATGAAGTTACCTCTTGTGCATTTGTTTGATGTTTCTCTTCACTTTTCTGATCATTGACAACTTCAATTATCTCATCAGATGTTGTGGTCTTTCCTTCTTCAGTATAAGTTGCCTTTATAGGTGAATCAGTGTATTTACCACTCAAGATATCTTGTAACAGTAGATGCTCTAGTCCTCGGATGATTAGCTGCAAGAGGTGTAACCTTAGGTTTAGCTTTGCTCAGCTTGGTTACTATGACAAGTGATGGTCTTTTTCCTTTAGCTTTCTTAGTGACCTCTTATGATGCACTCACTTCCTCTTCTATAGATATATCATCACCTTTTCCAATGGTCAGGCCTAAAGGTGCATCCTCAAGCTCTTCATCACTACCTAAACCAACCATTTTCTTCATATTTTTCACAATCTTCTTTCTTTTCCTTTCCATAGTTCCCTCATTCAAGCTTTTAGAAATTTGAGCTTTAGCTTCATCAAAATTTCCAAATCTCTTTGATGTAGTATCAATTGCCTTAGCTAGGAGTGTAATGATGGTAGTTGATGCTTCATCAATGTTAATTTCATATGGAAATGGTTCTAAGCATGTTATCCTAGGTGTCACAGCCTGGATATAAGTGTTATTTGTATCAACTAGAAAATAGATTTCTTCATAGTGCTTCTCCACTAGTGACTTAGGAATTCTCATCCTTAATCTCAATCTCTTTTTGAATTCTACAAAATAGATCCCCGTAATGCTATTGAAATTACTTCCTAGTTTCTAAATACATTCACTAATCTGAACTGTAATGGGTCTATCCTTTTTCCGAACAATATTTCCCAATGTAGGAAATGTATCCTGAATGTATAAAAATATACAGACTAGTAAGGAACCAAACTTACATGATGAGCTTTTAGCCTTTATGATTGATGCTAGGTTCTCAGCTAATTGTGTCTGTTGTAGCTTCGCAAGATCATATGTATGATTTTTCTTAACAATTTTCCATGCCTGATCAACGACTGTACAAGGAACACTATCCAATCTGCTTGACTGGTAGAACTTATGTGCTATTACTCTTACTCCAAAATCAAGTTCTAGGTCTATAATTGTAGAGATAGTCATACCTCTGTTGTTCCATACAGGTCCAGTGTTCAGTGTAATTTCTTCTTTGCTGTTATCTCTCATTGTTCATTTTCTATTCACTATAGGATATCTAGTCACTCGATGAATCATGCTTTTGGTGATCTTGACTGGTCCATTATCCAAACACATACACATGTCATGAACTTAGCTAAGGATAACCTTAATCCATTCATCTTTGAAACCTTGTGGAAAATCTAGGGCACAAGTTAACCCTTTGTCAGCTAAATGTTTGAATTCTGCCTTCAGAACTCCATCAACACACAATTTGCTATAGGATTTCCTTAATTCACTATCACCCACTTCACCAATATTAACCATATAACATGATCGAACATCATGGATCATATGTACCTTGGGTGGAAAGGATGAGAGGGCTCCCGTTAAATCACTCTGAATCGCACTTTCAGGAATGACTTGAAAGTTGAGAGGTTCACATTCATCACTCCATACTAACTGAATTTGCTATTGTTCTCCCTCCATATTCTTAGCTGGTGCGGAAGAACTTGCAGCCATAATCTTGAAATTAGGGTTCAAAAGATGAAGAATAGAGTACCTCAGCAAGTAGCTCTTATCACTGTTCACCTTAGGATTGCCGACGGCACACTGAAAAAATCTTCAATGCTAACTTTGTTAAGATCAATTCTGCAAATTACTTCAATCGCTTCGTAAACAGTAAAAATTGTAAGGTAAAAATGAAGTGTCAACTGTTCATCCTTTATAGACTTTGAAAGGTCAAGGTAGGTAAGCAATGAATGT
>MU225138.1:447391-458358 GCA_018584345.1 Thuja plicata
TAGTTTACATCATCCTCAAATTCTAAATACAAATGCCACCTTTTATGTCGTTAAAGTTGAACAGTTTGCATGTTGTGGTCCTTTTCCTTTATAAAAGTGTGACACAGGTTTGTACTTTTACCCTAGTGTCCATGATTGGTTCTCGGCACCTATAGTGCAATTGGTTCAACTCGGCATTTGTCTTCAAAATATGTCCTGGTGCATCTTAACATATGCAAATATGGAATTTTGTACATTTCATGTTAGGAACTTATGTAAGATAAGAATTTTAGATACAGTTCCTTACATACCTATTTTTCTTAGTTGGAGATGATGTGATTACCTGATCCATTGGATTGGGTGACATCAGCTTTACTAGCTTCACTGCTGCATGGTTCAGTCTTCTTAACCCATGTCTTGTTCATCTATTCTCTAATTTTCTCAACAGTAGGAGAAAGTACCCTAGTCTTACAATCTTTCCTTATATGACCAATTTTTAGACAACTGTGATAAACTAGGCTTCCATTCATCCAAATTTTAGACTTTCCTTTGAAATGTGTCCTTATGCAGTTTTCTAGAACATGTCCATACTCACCACAGTAATGAAAACTATGCCATGTATTGTAATCCCAATTGTAAGTACTGCCTTTTCTTGGTGATTTCTCTTGTACCTTTGATGTCCACTATTGTTTACCTTTAGATCTACAATCTTGTGCTCTATGACCATATTTGTGATAGTTATAGAAATTACCATTGAGTCTAGGTGTTTTGCTTTCCTTTGTCTTACATTCACGTGCTTGATGTCCAAACTTATTACAGTTAAAGCAATAACCATTAAAGTTAGTTTTTGGATTAGACTTACCATTCTTGCTTCAAAAAATGTTTTTTGTATGACCTGGTTTCTCACAGTGCTGGAAAACAGGTTTTTTTTTTCTTTCTCTGCATACCTTCTTTCACCTGTCTTAGATGATTCTCCATCTTCAGTGGTTGTATTTTTTTCAATGTGACCTAATCGACAAGAATCTTTAGGTCTTCTTGATGCTTCCACCAATTTTTCAAAGTAGCTCATAGCTGCACTCAGATCATTCACTCTGTTATTAAGTTCTTTCTCAGATCTCAATTCATCTTTCAATTGACTATTCTTAGATCTAAGATTTACAATCTCCAAGTCTTTCCTACTGATCTCCTGATTCACAAGTAGTAGTTTATTTTCCATGTCCACTTGATTGACTGTCATTGTTTGTACATCATGTGTTCTTTCATTTGGTCTGGCAGTCATCATTCTTTTGTCTTCTTCTGCCATAGCCTTTTCATCTTCGGCTTTCTTTTTTTGTTCAACAACTTCACACATTCTTATTGATTGGGCTTCTTGTTCTTTTTTTCAAGTTTCTGACTTCTTCACATAGTGCACTGTTCTTTTCCAGTAGATCTTTTATTGCTACATCACTCTTAGTAGAATCTCCATTCTAAAATAGTTTTTTGGTGTCCTCTTCCTGATAATGAGTGTCATTCATTAGTTTGGCCAAATCTTTCCTTGCAGTCAAGGACTTCTTTAATTCTTGTCTTGCAGTCTCAAGCTATTGTAGCGCTAACTGAATATCAATCTTTTGATTCTCAATGACTTTACCCATCTTGTAGATCTCCATCTCAAGATCTGTATTATCGAGCTGATTATGACCTTTTTAGAGAACTGAGCTCTGATACCAATTGTTAGAAATACAATAATGGGAAAGCAAGATACTGAGAGGGGGGGGGTGAATCAACTCTTCAAATTTAAACACTTAAAACAAACTGATCCACATTCATACATATATGAATATAATGTAATCTCAGATAGCATCCACACAATGAAATAAATAACACATAACACAATAAATTTGTAACCCAGTAACCCAAATAGGTAAAATTGGGGTGGGGATGACACCCACAAAATTCTGCACTACTACAGTAATAAAGTGTGCCTATTAAAGCTACAAATGTTGATTACAAAATGTAATCTACCCTGTTAAAGGCCTACCCAGTTAATAGCTAAAGATCATTACAATCTACCCTGTGAAAGTATTTCAACTTACAATAAAGTAAGCACTCTATTAAGAGATTAAGAAAGGTCTGCTAGAACCACTCTATTAAGATATTTTCACCTGATACAATGATTAGAATGTCTCAAGTATTGATCCTTCGTTATGCACTTTGATGTTGATGACAAATCTCCTCTTTCCAGTACCTTCTATGATCTCATAATCTGATATAACTTTACTCTGTTGTTCACTGTGTTGTCACTCTGCTTGATCTTTGCTTCTTAAAAAAATAACCCTCTATGCATTTTACTTCAAAAATGCAGTCACTACACACTTCGTCTGCTCTCTCCTTACACACTTACAAAATAGGGTTTCAAAGCAATCTAATATATCTGTTCAAGTCTAATAGAGAGATCTAGATCAGCTATCAAGATCTAATACCCATACCAAGATGGCATTACAATTATTGTTTACAATAGATCATGCATAGGATAAAACAATTAAATACATAACTAACTCCATAGAAGAATATTAAATGCATACATAAGTCAGCCCAAAAAGTTTATAAAAGTAGGCCAGATCACCTATCCTCAAAGTTTGTATCATTCCAAACATGTATACAAAAACTATTCTGCTTGGCATTTGAGTTCTCTATCACTCAACACTTAACATCTCTGTATCCTACTCCACTCGACAATGTAACTCGGTAAAATAAAAACTGCTCGGCAATGTTGCTTGGCCTTCCATAGTTTTAGCTCGACCACAGTGATAGCCAACTAAAACTGCCTAAGTGAATGACTAAGTGTTGGTCACTAATCATCAACAGAACTTAGAGATTAACACTTTCACTGTGTTCTAAACATGTCATGTTCTCAATTTTGATAAGGTATGCTCACGGTTTCACCAGTGAAGCTAAGTGTGGTTTACAAACATGCTGGAGGAGAACTTTATACTTATATCTTGAGACAAAGAAATGAAGGTGAAGTTTCTATTATAACATAGCAAACATGTTTTGTGCTCATCACAGTGTTGTCATGTTTTAAAACCTTTAAGTGGGGAGCATTAATGAATAACACGACAGGAAGAAGGCAACAAAAAATAACTTGGTGTTTAGGGTTACAATGGAAAAGATAGGATTGTGGTGGAGTTTTGAAGTAGTCAAAAAATGGGTTCGACATGCAGATTAGTAACATTAAAAAACCCTTAATTGTTATTTAAAAGAGAAGCATTCAAGGAGACCCTAGAAAGATGGAGTGGCAAGAACCCGAGTTATAGAAATAAACATATAGAAGATTACAACTTGTTACAAGTAGAGTGCTTTCATTCTACGTAGAGTAAACAGAAGTGAGAGATGTAACTTATCTGGAAGAGGTGAAGATTAGGAGCCAAGTGTCGTGGGTCAACAACAGGAGAGACAGAGCCCGAGATCTGTGTTTTTTAATTGAGAAAGTTGTGACCTCTGCAAGTGTAAGTTCACCATCAGTTGGGAATGAGTCTGAAGCAGTGGCTAAGATGCCTAGTTTCAAGTCTGAATCTCATGGATCCCTCTACACCTCTCAACCACAGCTTAGAGTCATTCCAAGCTAATAGTGGTTGTTAAAAACTACCAACTCCAAGTCCCAGTTTGAAGAAAGAGCAGTGCTATATGTTATGGCTTCTAAAAAAAACAAAGCCTGAGCTTTGCAAGTTACCTCTGTAGGTGTTTCGCACATTGGAGGCCATGGGTCATAACTCATAGTTGACAAAGCCCGAGCTCTTGAACTCCAAGTTCAACCTAATAAGCCTCAAACTCTAGAGAAATGCACAAAATACACCATGTATTATGGTAGAGCAGGTTCAAACACACGGTTTCCCACAAATCCCGAGCTTCTTTACATACTCCAGAAGAAGATTTAGCGCCATCGATTATGGCTTCCAAACTCCGGTTCAAACAAGCAAGGCGGTGCCACAGAAGACAAAACCCTAAGTGCAAAATGAGTTAGACTTCTATACTATGCTGTCGGGTTAGGATTTATGTATTCGTGATTAGTGACTTTTTGTATGTCATGTAATAGGGTTGAAGAAGTGTATTGAGAGATATATTTTTCATCCGCCAACTTGAGGAGTCTAAACTTAGGGCTTGACTTGGGGTATTTGTTAGACCTTAGGGTTTAATGATTTTTTGGTATTGTAGAGGACTTTTGGAGGGAAGTGTCTTTCAAAGTTTATCCATGTGGGCTATATAGTGGATCCTTTTCTTGATGCTTAGGGGGTTCAAGATTTTAGACAAGAGAGCTTTTAGTGAACTTTCTTGTTCCTATAGCCTTTTTTATGCATTTTGTATCCACCGGGTTGCAGATTCTGGAGATAGGGCATATAGTGAACTTCTTGTACCTAGATGTTTTTGGAGACCATTTTTGTAATCTATTCTGTTAGATTTCTGGAGGATAATAAAGAATACATTTCATTCTTTTTCTATATGCTTTTGAGTTTGAGTTTCACATACTGTTTTCATCTTTTCTTGCAAGTGTTTTATTAAATTGATATCTGAAAGAAGTGAGTTTTATATTCCTTCCATAGGTAATCAACAATTCAAAGCCTTGTAAGAAATCTATATGTTTTCTAATTAGTCATGCTATTCATGGTTCAACCCTAGTAGTAAGATTTGGTTAGCCTATATGTTGATCAGAGATCCAAAGTACCAAGCTTAAGCATATAAGTTAGGGTTTTCTGCATTATTGTCCAAAGAATGTTTGACCCCAATTTTTGTGTATCGCCTTAATTTTAATTCTAGTTTTGTTTTTCAAAGGCTTCCTTTTTCCATTTTTCCCATTAAGTTACCAATTAGAAGGTGATATCCCATATCAAATAGGAACCGACCTAGAATCTAGAGACTCATCAATCATAGTCCACCCACAGCTAGAGAAGGTTTCCATTGTTAGGACAGGATACTGTCAAAGACCAAATGCCTGAGTTGGGGTGGTAATTCTAAACCTCAATAGTTTTTGGCATGCCTGGTGGAACATTTGTGATACATGAACCGAATCCAAACAAGGAGTGGAAAAGACATTGAGTATTTACAGTTATCACATACCAGGAGAGGAAGAACTTTACAGAGATAGCCTAGAGGTCCAAAAGAGCTTTCCTTCTAGCCTGTAGTAAGGGGTAGGAAGCTAGGAAGGCCAAGGAAAAGAAGATCTAAGAGAAGTTTGACTCCTCCCACTTACTATGCTGATTTACCAAATTCTGATCAAGAATCTTCAGAAAGTCCTCTTGCACTGCAATTTCAAGTTGTTCTTGAGTCATCATCAGAAGAGGAACTACCTAAATTTGCAAATTTTTCTGCAACAACACTAGAAATGGCTAGAAGATTTCCTTTTGTTCCATTTAATCAAGGTGGTACTTTAAGGATTGCAAATCACAATAACATACCATTGGCAACATTGAAGGGATTGCCATCTTTCACAGGAGAAGGACAAACAAAAACCATTGAGCACATCAGATATATTGCTTCTCTTTGCAATGTCCATCACATCACAGAGGAGGATGTGACTTTGAAGCTACTAGCTACATCATTGAAGGGAAAAGCATTGGAATGGTTCCAGACTCTCTGGGTTGGATCCATTGCTACTTGGGATGCACTAGGTGAGGGATTATCTAAAATTTTTGAAGATAAATCTGACAATATTTCTTTGGTGGAACAACTGATTACTATCAAAAGGGATCCACAAGAGGAGATGAATGATTTCAATCTCAAATTTTAGAAGAATTGGAATAGGATCCCATATACGGTAAGACCTTCTACTGAATATGCATTTTTGTATTTTCTTAAAAGCCTGAATAGTGATATTTTAGTGATGATCCAATCCATGGGGGGAAATTCTTTACCTCAATCTTTTGAGATTGCAATTAGGGCAGATAATAGCCTCATTCAGGTAGGGAAGATAGCTCCTAGGCCTCCAATGCCTTACTTTCCTATCATACAATGCAAAATGTCATTAGTTGTTCCACCTATGGCTCCATTTCCATCTTATAAGAGTGAAGAGATAATGCCTGCTACCTTGTCTAATGAGTTGCAAAGTATTAAAGATAGGCAACAAAAGATTGAGAGTTTACTCCAGGCTTTTGGAAATGAGTTAGTAAACCTGAAAAGGTAGCAAAGCAATCCAATAGCCCATACCCCAAACTAGTTTGCTAGTTCTTCATCCCAGCAGCCTACTCAACCTGCCTACCAAGGTGGAAAGCAATAATACCAAGGAAATTACATTGTAAATAGGAAAAATTGGAATCAAAGGCCCTATAGACCTTATAATCCTGCACCCCTTAATGTTGTTAGGGATATTGTCCCTAACCAAAATAATCTTGCTGCTGATTATGAATGGTGCTATGCTTGTAATGAATCCCACAATCAATCTAAGTGCACTAATGGAGTGCTTAATTAAGCCCTAATGGTTCAAAATGAAATTGATTCATGGCCTACTGCATCCACTAATGAGACTCAACAAAACCCTAATCTGACTACTCCAGACACTACATTTATTAATTGGCAAGAGGAAGAGTTATGTGGAGTAAGTGATGATTCACCTGTGTCAGCAAATACAAGAGCAAAGAAGAGAGCTCTAGAATCAGAGCAATCAACTGCCAGGTTTGCTGCCACAACCCAATCACCACTCATTCCTCCAGTTTCTATTCTAAAGGGGCCTCCTACTTTTGCAAACAAAGAAACACAACATCAGAGGTAGGCAAACCGGACCATTGTTAAATCACCTCAAAAGGTACAATATTTTTTTCCCTATAATATTGCTGATAATACGAAGAAGATGAATGTTTATATTTCTATATGGGACTCATTAGCTATTCCAAGACAAGCTGATTTATTGAAAGAAGAGCTGTCAAAAGGGACAACAAGTTCACATTAAGCTGTTCAACACCCTCCTAGAGTGGTTATGACCAATTTAGAGCCCTCAAAAGTTCATGATGAGGTGGTTAAAGAAGAAAAGAAGTTTGTTAGAGTGCAACAACTAGAAACACAAGTGAGTAAGAAGACTATAGATTTGAAGCAACCAGTAGTGATAGTTGATAAAGAACCAAAAAATATGAAAAAGAAGAAAGAAAAAGGAAGGTAAAAAATTTGCAAATATTAAGCCTCCTCCTTTCTATGTTTCTTTGATCATTGGAAACAAGTTGGTGCATAATTGTATGGTTTCAACAGTGGTGCAACCAACACTGTCATGCCAAAGAAGATAACTAATTTGTTGGATTTAAAGTATGAACCTCTTGAGAAAGGAGTTTTCCAGCTAGATGGTTCTTCAGTCAAGACCATAGGTGTTGTTAAAAATGCAAGTTTTACCTTACACTCATGTCCAAACTTCTCCATTTCCCAAGATATTTTTGTCATAGATCTATCACCTTACTTTGCCCTGTGTTTATCAAGAGACTTCACAGCCAAAATAGATGGATACTTCTCATCAGATTGGTCTCACCTATATTTTGAAACTAGATATGGTGCTAAGGTGACCATAAAATTAGAGTTATGGGCCAAAGATCACATAGAACCTTAGAATCCTAGTTCCATAAATCCAAGTTGTGTGATCATGGATCCAGATGAAATCATTGATAGTTTAGCTTATAACACACATACTAAGGAATATCTTGATATGGTTTTGGATGAATGGGCTACCAAAGATGATCAAGATAATGATGTGTTTGATGCTAGTTTTTGTAATTATGTGATGTTAGAATCTAATTCAATTGTGCCTAATCTTATAAAAGGTTAGTGTTCTAAATATGAATATCTAACCATCTATGGGACTTATATTTTGATGGATCTAAGAATAAAGATGGTGTTGGTGCAGGGGTTATGTTAATTTCACCTGATGGTGATAATTTTTATGATGCATATAAACTATTTTTTCCATGCTCTAACAATTGTTATACACTGAATTTGTGCCTCTGATCTCAAGCTCTCTTAGTCTAGATAATCTAGTATAACAAGGGAGTCATCTCAAGGTTGTGGGACCTCTGCTAACCGAGATGACACCTCTAGATTCTAGGCTGGTTCCTCTTGGATAATCGCCTTAGCTTTCTCTTAAATAGGAAAGTGAATTTGAGGGGAAAAGGGTTAGAAGGATTGCATGGGAAGGGAAATAACTGAAAACAAACTACCTACTAGGTGATGCACCAAATTTGACATGAAAACATAACACGCACAGGGTTAAGTCCTGGGTCAACTAACTTGAATTAGAGGTAAAACACAAATCTCTTGTATAGGCATGCATCAATATTTCATAACAAGGTCATGATTAAACTAGTTAAGAGGAAAGACTTCACAGTTAATAGCTCAAACTAAGACACGAGTTACAACCTGCAAGCAAACATACTCTTCTGCAAGTAGATGCTACACATGGGATATGATTAAGAGGAAATAAAATCATTCACAGTTAACCCATCAACCATCTAAAATGCATACAAACAAGTAGAAAAGAGACAAGGCTGACATAATTCAATAAATTGATTCCAAGAACTTCAAGCTCTACATATTACTTCTCACAATGAGGTATAGACTTATGCACAAAAAATACTAAGGATAGAGAAAATGTCACAAAGCATGCCTCCATACATAAATCAAAACCCTTTACAAATGAGTCCTCAACTCATACTTATACAACTTAGCCAACTACCTTTTGGAGAGCAATAACTTCTTGATCGGATCTTGGCCTATCTAGCCACCGCTTAGCCCTTCAAAAGTTTACAAAATACCACTTGGTGACCCAAAAGTCATACCCAGGAAATATCAACATAAATTCCCCTTCACAGAAGCAGTCTTATCCCTCTAGAAGAGTCACACAAGTCTCCGAATTGCAATAACTTTTCTGCAGCCCCAAAATGTATCCTCTGACCTTTTCAAAAAATCTGATCCTTCCAGCATCTGAGAAAATATCTGATTTCCTCCAATTTCTGAAAAAAATCTGATCCCTTGCCTTTGTTTATATTTTAAACTCTGTGAACATCGCAGGCTTAATGCAAATTGTCCAGAAATCAACAGAAACCGGCAAGTAGCACCCTCTTTCCTCATTTCCTACTTGTCGCCTACTCGCTTAGCCTCCATGCTCTTCTTTTGTCCTCTCTGCGAGTGAGCGACGCAGTCTCTTTTTTACCTCAGTCATAAGCTCGTGAGCTGCCTTCCTTTCATCTGAGTTGATCGGCGAGTGCACAACACCTTTGAATGGTCTCTTAGTCGCTCAGTCGCAGAACTCTGTCACTACCCCTGGTTTCATCTCGAGACATGGCGACAATAAAAACTTTTACCTTTGGCTGACCTGAGTTACTTCTGGCGATCATGTGACACAACTGAAATCAGAGTCGCACAGAGTTAATGTTAACTCATCATTCTTTCCCAGACCTTGCGACTAACTACCTTGCTTAGTTGTCACGGTGATCTCCTTGACGCTGAATGTTTAACTTTTATTTCAAGTTTACGCGACAATGCCTAGTCGCCCAGTCGGGAGATATAATCCCTGAACATTTAATTTTATCGTAACAGGTACTATGTGTACCTTTTGCACTTCTGACGACTTTGTGATAGACTTTAATCACCTAGTCTCGTTGTCGCTGAATGCTCTTTTTCCTTCTGGCGACCACCCGACAATCTTCTCTGCAAACCTCAAATGGTTAGTCGTGAAGTCTGGGCTAAAAATTCTTAACCGCCATTCCATTTCGAGACTATGCGACTGAAGGCCTGACATAACTATTACCTTTGACCTGATCTGGCAATAACGTGATAGGAAGTAGTTGCGGAGTCTGAGAACATTTTGCTAACTGTCAAGAACTTTACGCGATCACCCGACTAAGCAGTGGGTCCCATCTTTATAAAGCCTTATGACATGGCTATCCTATGACTTCCCGACTAAGATGAAATCACTAAGTCTCATAACACTGAGGGAATATGCTGAATCATTTCGAGACCACACGACACAAGGGAAATGAAAAGTCGGGGAGACATATGGAATATTCGCCCGGGGTAACGCAACGAGGCGACTAAGATTAAAACACATGCCTTAAGTAAAATGGAAAAAGGTAACAGCGAGAAAGAACACAAAGGCTTAGGGTTTGAACTCATCGTTTAACACTGGAAGACTAAGGGTTTTCAAGGTTTCTTTGCAAATTTGAGCAAGGTCTTAGGCTTGAAAACCTGATTGATCTTGGTGTCGAAAATCAGTAACAGGCAGTTTTAGGAGGGATAAAGGGATTAGACGGTCACATAGGGCAGACTAGGCCAAATTTCATAGGATGGAAAATTTGGGCAACATTTTAGCGACTTCTATGGGATGTCAGCCTGCTAGACATGAAAACCAGTAGCCTATTGACATCAAACTATCCATTGGGCATGGAGTCATTTCTTGAGCACAAAACTTGACAGGGAAAAACTGTGCACGTGCACTTCTTGGAAAACATGGAAACTATACTAGAAAGTAGGGAAAGGAAAAAAAATAAATAGGGAACTACTTACAAGAAAAAAAGGACCTACAGAGAGGGATTAACCTCAAAGCAAGGATTCAAGTGGAAACCATTCACTGAGATTGGCAGGGCATCTCCGTTAAGAGTTGAAAGCTAGAAAGCGTTAGATCCTCTGCACTCTATTATAACAAATGGTCCACCCCAAAAGGAATCAAATTTTGTGTGCTTTCCAGGTCTGGACCTGAACTCATCCCACTTGAGAACTACATCTCCAACCTTGAAGCTCTTTCCCTTGGCTCTTTTGTCAAAGCTCCTTTTAGTTTGATCCTGATGGAATTCCATATCTTTCATAGATTTGTCTCTGATTTCTTCCAATTGGATCAATTGATCATACCTGATCTATAGGGGATCCTCTTTATCAAACAGGGCATACTGAGTGGCTAAGTCCAGAGCTGGTAATTCTGTTGAAATGGAAAGCTTAGCCTCTCTACCATACACCAACATGTATGGAGAATTACCAATGATCTTCTTCGG
>MU225138.1:472710-484223 GCA_018584345.1 Thuja plicata
GCTTGTTAAATCATTGTTTTAATATTTTGTGTTGCCATCAATGCCAAAGAGGGAGATTGTTGGAAAGTGACAATGCAAGCAATTGTTATTTTGTCATTGCTGTCAAACCTTTACTGGTGAGACTATTTCTATCTGTTTGAATGCCATATCTATTATTGATGAAGAAGATTTAACAAGAAGACCAAGTGAATGGTTGAGTTAAGGAAATTCAAAGGGTATTTGATCATTTGGCACTTTGGCAAAGTAATTAGTTTTTTATCTTTCAAACACAATTTTTCTGGCTATTCTGTGCTGAGCAAGTTTGGCTTGTGCCGAGTAAAGTTGCTTATGATGAGCAAAGTTGTTTTTTCTAATTAAAGTTGCTTGTGACGAGGAAAAAGTTGCTCAAAACTGAGCACCATTGAAATTGCCGAGTGGAAACAGTAATGAAGGCTAACTTACAAAAGTTTGATTATTGATGAGATTTGAGATCTCTGGCCAACTTAGTTGATTTTATTGGGATATGAAATGTTAATTAAAGATTAATCCATGTCATTTAATGTATGGGTAACCGTAATTAATGCATGGTTTCAAGATTTAATTAGACACTACTTTGGAGAAGTAAATGTAATGCAAAGATGGAATGATCCAATCTATCTAACCTAACCTAAGATCTACGATCTTGTTTAAGCGGAAAAAGATTTATCTGACCTAGACAGAGAGGTATGTGATAATCTCAAGGGGTTATTCATTATGTGTGCAAGTGTGGATGAATGTATGTGTATGCAAAAGGTTTTGCATAGTTGATTTACTATTTAGCATGATCTAGCAGAGAAGGCAAAAGGCAGAAGCAGAGTGTTGCATGTGTGATTGCTTGATGGATTTCCAAGCAGATCAGAAGGTTGAAATGAAAATGTAGGCTATACAGTAAGTTAACATTAGAGCTATAATTGGATCTGAATTGCAAAGTAAGTTGTATGTACCAGATCACAAACTGTTGAATACTTTCTTACCATTGTATCAGTTAAATCCTTTAACAAGGTTGACTTAACAATAATTTGTATAAATCCTCTAACAAGGTGATATTTAGATTGGAATGTTCTAAGTCCTCTAACAAGGCCACTCCTGACAGGGTGATTAAATCCTTTAACCAGGTCACACCTAGGAGTGTGTTATTGTAACCTTAAAGAGGGTTGGCTCTTAAGAGGGCATCAGTTCAGAAGAGTGAAAACTTGGTATAATGTTACTGGTGGTTTTTCCCATATTGGGTTTCCACGTTAAATACTTGTGTCAACTTGTGTGAATGCTTATGGTTTACTTTACTGTTATATTACTACAAGCAAATTCCAATTGACAGTAAACTGCATGTTTAAAGTTGTTGATTTATGCTACTGCTGTCGAGTAGATCTAAAGCACAAAAAGTTTTTATTTGTTACATCTAGACCTAAGGATAACTGATTCACCCCTCCCGTCTCAGTTATTCTAAATTCATTCTAACATATAAATCCAAAGTTTTTGATAATTTGGATAATTTTGATGCATTTAACCTCATTTCTATACCTAGAAGAAAAAATATGCATGCTGATAGGTTGGCTTGTATTGGTGCTCATGTTTCAATTACTGAAAACAAAGGACAGATTTTAGATCATTCATATGTTAAAATTATTGTAAGGCCATCTATCCTAGACAATGATATTAATTGGAATGTGTTTAATACTGATGAACATATTTTAAGCTTTATGACTAAAACATAAGGTTTTTCACCTTCTAAAATGATAAATTCAGTCAACAAATGGAAAATCAAATCATTCAGCTGAAGACTAATAAGTTTCCAAGGGGATTAGTTTGCTTAGATTCAACTTTCAACTCTGATGATCAATTCAGAAAGAACAAAACCAACTTGTTGATCAAGGAAGATCACTATGAAGAAGTGGAGATATTTAGGGACAAGTACTTGAAGGTTGGTAACATCAATTCCCCTGAAGAAAAGAAAATGATTATTGATTTGTTTAGGGAATATAATGATGTGTTTGCATGGGATTATGCTGACTTAAAAGGATTTGATCCTCAATTAACTCAACATACCATAGAATTAGAGCCAAATACCAAGCCCATTAGACAAAGGCAAAGTCCTATCAACCCCAAACTAGAACCTTTAATGCTGAAATACTTGAATAAGATTCTAAATGGTGACATCATATTCCCTATCAAGCATACCTCTTGGGTTTCAAATCTTGTTCCTCTGGGGAAGAAGAATGGAGAGATAATACTTCGTGTAGAATTTAGAGACCTCAATAGGGCATCTCTAAAAGATAGGCACCCTCTTCCTTCTATGGAACATATCCGACAATATGTCTCCAATTCTCAGAGATTTTCCCTTCTTGATGGTTATTTTGGTTATAACAAGATTTTAGTTAAAGGATTTGATCAGTTTAAAATAGCCTTTACAACTAAATGGGGTACAATAGCTTATAGGAGAATGCCATTTGGGTTGTCAAATGCAGGGGCCACTTTTCAGAAAGCAATGGACATGGCTTTCAAGAATTTAATGTATAAGTTTGTTCTGGTATACCTAGATGATGTTACAATCTACAGCAAAATTGCAGACTAGCACATAGATCATTTGAGACAGATATTGCAGATGTGTAGAGAGTTTGGAATTTCTCTTAACTCAAATAAATTGATTTTTGCAGTTCATGTAGGAAAAATTCTAGGATATTAGGTGTCTAAGGAAGTTACAACTATCAACCCTGAGAGAATTCTTTCAATTATAGAACTTTTATTGCCTAAACATAAGAAAGGGTCGCAGAGTTTTATTGGGAGAATAAATTTTGTTAGAAGGTTTATCCCTGATATTGCAAACCTGTTGAAACCACTGACTAATATGCTTAAAAAGGATGTCCCTTTCAGCTGGATAGATGAGGGAAAGAAGAATTTTAAATTAATAAAGTAGGCTTTGTCTTCAGCCCCTACTCTTGTTAATCCTGATTTTACTAAAGACTTTATTCTATATGCTTATGGTGGTTTTGATACTATTTCAGCAATGTTGGTTCAAAAGAATGAAGAAAAACAGGAGCAGCTAGTTGCATTTTTCAGCAAAGGTATGGATGATTGTGAGAAAAGATACAACTTTGTAGAAAAACATGTGCTAGCTATTATTAAAGCCCTAAAAAATTTTAAGCATTTGATTGCTGGGTGATACCACAATAGTGGGTTACACTTTTTTGCCTAAATGGACATTGAAGCCTACATTTTGAGAAATACTTTCACATTCGGATGCATTCTGCTGTTAAACTGTTTGAAATTGGAAGATGAAGTAAACTAGAGTCTTTTAGGATTTTCTGTCTAGATTCTAAATATAGTTTATTTATTTATTTTTGAATTGATTTTAATGGTTTTTTTTTCCCACTAAAACTGCTATGTTGCTGAAAATGTCATTTTCAAAAAGGTACAATAACTTCGTACAATATAATTTTTTTTCTAAAATAGATATCAATGTGATTCTTTTGAATTTGGTTTTGTAACTTCCATACAGAGGGCATCCAATTGGTTTGATGACATTACCATGATTATTACACATTTTATGAACATTTGAAGTAGAGTCAACCGTAATTTTGACATACCTTGACTGCATAGCTGATAAATTTTTGTGTATTTATCAAAATTCAAATTTATTTTTTTTTATAGAAAGAAGACTCGAAGCCAGAGGGCACAATTTTTTTTCAATTTTTTTTCTCTTTTCTACTATTTTTCATTGAATGTCAAACTTGGAGGTTTATATTCAATAAAAAACCTAGATTTGATGCACGCCAATAAACATAGACCTAATTAATTCAAAAATTGCCAAATATATATTTGTTAGAAAGATCATTTAGAGTACTTATGTGATGAAAAAGGAAACCTCCCTATTCTTCCATTTGAGCCCCGCGCTTGAGCCCCGAAGCCATGAAAACTACAAATTTTTGTTAGCATTTGGAAATGGCCTCTATTCAGAGACTTTCGATAGAAATTACTTTCAATAGAAACTAATTAGTTTTGATAGAAAGTACTTTCTATCAAAAGTAATTTATTAGTTTAATGTCAGCATGGGTTGGAACCCACCAAAATATTCACTAGTTAGTTTCGATTGAAACTAGGCAAAAAAGGTAGTTTCGATCGAAAATAAGAATGTTTCGATCGAAATAATCGGGTACTTTATATCGAAAGTAACCGACTAAATTTCCCACCTCACAGATTTTGTGAAAAATTTCTTCCTCTGAAAATGTGTAACCCACTATTGTTGTATCACCATGCTAGGAATAGGATACACCTAATGGTTGCACATCCTAGCATTAAAGAGTTTTTGCTAAATAAAGATGTCAATGAAAAGAGGATAGGGTGGATAACAAGAGTCATGGAATATGATGTACAAATCCATGTAACCAAGCTGGTTAGAGGAAAAGGTTTATGTGCTCAAATGAAAGAAGAAGAAGATAAAGTTGAAGCCACTAAAGAGGTTCCTTTGCCCCAAGGTAATTCAGTACTAATCAATGATTCAGTATCTTGGTTATCAAATATCACCAGATTTCTGCAAACTGGTCAATGTCCAATAAATCTTGATAGAGCCAAAAGGAGATACTTCAGGTTACAATCTATTCCTTATGTTCTAATTGATAATATTCTTTATAGGAAAGAATTTTCTGGTATGCTTCTCAAGTGCATAGACTATGTTGATCAGAGAAAGATTCTATCCGAATTCCATGATGGGTCTTGTGGAGGGCATTTCAGCCCTAAAACTATAGCATGGAAAATTTTAAGAGCTGGCTATTATTGTCCAAATTTGTTCAAAGATGCCCATTCTTGGGAAATAAAATGCCAAAAAGTGTGCTATGTTTGCAGGAAAATAAAGGTTGTCAGCATTTCCGTTAAAGCCAATCATTGTAGATCAGCCGTTCAATAAATGGGGAGTGGACTTTATAGGTCCAATAAATCCAAATTATAGTGCAAGACATAAGTGGATCTTAACTACCACAGACTATTTCACTAGATGGACTGAGGCTATTGCACTAAAGGAATCTACTGGAGCTGCTATTTTGAAATTCTATGATGATATTGTAAAAAGGTTTGGAGTCCCTCAATCAATAGTGTCAGATAATGCTTTAGCTTTTGTTGGGTCAGCAATAATAGAGTGGGCTGTCAAGAATAACATTTATTTGAATATTTCTTCTAATTATTACCCACAGGGTAATGGTCTTGCAGAATCTACCAATAAGAACCTGATTAGGAACATCAAAAAGACTCTACAAGGAAACAAGAGGGATTAGAACTCCAAATTGAAGGCAGCCTTATGCCTGGATAGAATAACACCTAAACAGGTTATTGGGAACTCACCTTATGTCTTGGTTTATGGTAAAGAGGCCAGATTACCTATTTCTATAGAGTTTCTAGCTTTACAACTTGTTGATCAAATGTTACTATTTTAAGAGGGAGATCCTCTTACACTAAGATATGTTGAATTGCTGCAACTAGAAGAAGAAATAAAAAATGCATTGGATACTATGGAGTTAAGGAAAGCCCAAACTAAGAGGTCTTTTGATAAGAGAAATACAACCCAGGATTTCAAAGAAGGGGATCTAGTACTCAAGTGGGATGTATTGAAGAGCAGGCTGGGTTAGCATGATAAATTTGACCATTTTTAGTTAGGCCCTTTTGTTATTACAGCTTGTAAGGAAAATAATTCTTATCAGTTGGCCACAACTAATTGCAAAGTTATGCAAATTCCAATTAATGGAATTCACCTCAATCTTTGCTTTGAGGGTTAGGTTTAGTCTAGGTTTCATTTCAATAAGTGTTGTCCAAGCACTAGGTCTTTAGGTTGCATGAGTCTAGGTTACATGCATTTTCATTTTGATAAAGGTTGCATCCATAGTTCTTTTTTTGTAAATCCATTGCCCTAGGATGAGGTCTAAAGGTCATGTCTAGCAGGTAGACATCCAACAGAAGTCACCAAAATTGTTACCCTAAATAACAATATACAACAAAATAACTACAAATAGAAAAAAATTGCATTTTTAGGAGTCTAATTAATACTATCCTTCAAATATTATTGATTAATATTTCATTGTTACATTCATTATCAAGTATCATCATTGTACACTAAGTATTGATCACATTCTAGAATTTCAAAAAAAACTTATAACTGATCAATTACATTGTACATTCAAACTGAGTGTAGTATACAAGTGTCTTTTCATATTTCACTTTTCATGTCTAGAAAGAGAGTACAATTGCAGAATAGAAAGCATGATAGAAGTATGGAGTAGGGGTCCCATCCATTGCCTTATGGTTTTTTTATGCTTGCTGGTTGTTTGTCAAGTCCTAGGTCTCCAAGTCCTGGTCTTCATCTTCATTTAGGTCTTAAGGGTTTTCACCTGCATCATGAGAGATAAAAGAGGTGTCAGATCTAGTTGGATCTAAGCAATACATGGGTCACAAACAACATACACTCAATTCTTCTAATGCTACATATCAAGTAGATGAAATCAATGTAACAAGAAAATATGCATCCATAATATCTGAAACATAGTATTAAAGGGACTTGTTCTAAACATGAAACCTTTTTGTATGTATGGTCACTTTGATGTATGTTATTCTTGTGTTTATAACCAGATATCTGAATGAAAGGGATTTAGTATTCCTAATATTAGAAACCTTTTTCAGAATTTGATCAACCTATTAATTCAACAAACACAAATGAACCAACAAACATTCATGAATGAATGCATCCACTGATGACACTCACCCATAAACATTAATTGATTCATTTTATCTGCTGACCTAATAGATTGATTGGTGATATGTGTGCAATAGGTGATCATATGACTGAGTGCAGATAGAAAGATAAAATGCAGTGAGAATCATGAGCCCATGCTCGAACTTTACATAAGTCATTATATGTAGGAAAGGTTGTTCACATCTCTAGAAGTTACAGTTCACATTCATAAAGAAGGAGAAAATGCAGATGCAGAAAAGGATCCATGATGCTACAGGAGACACATGAGCAAGGAAGGGTTCTTAATGGACTGAATATGCAAAAGTGGAAGGATGAAAGGTTCTCTTTGCAAATGAGAAATGGAAGTAATGTTGTTACAGTAAGTACACAAATGCAAAAAAGGCATAATGGTTCATCTTGAAAAAATTGCTGTTAGAAGATTCATGCCTGGTATTTTTATCATTCCTATGTGATGAAATATTGTTTTTTATGCTTATAAAATAGTAAGATTTGCAAAGAAATGGAGATTTGTAACATAATTAACAAAATACATATGAGTTTCAAGTGAAAATCAATGAGCAAGAATTGAAGCAACATTATGTTGTATGCTTTTATGGAGTAAACATTGAGAGAAAACAACTACATTATGAGCAAAATAGTGTATGTTCATCAATTGAAGAATTCAAAAAAAAAATACTATAATGGTTCATGACTTCAAAATAATATTGTATTCATGCCCTTAATGCAAAAATTTCAAGAGATGTCTTTATGTAGGGTATTTAGAAAGATACATCTTATTCTGGTATAATGTTCATCATGCACACAATGCAGGGCATACAGTCATACTAATGGAGTATACATATTTTTAGGGTTCCTATTATGAGTAGTGCCCATGGGAGTCATGAGCTCATGCTCAAACCCCACGGGTGGCATATTATATACTGATAAAAATAATAGTGTGTTTTTACACTAAAAGGAACAACACTTTCATGGTGTTCTAAACATGTCATGTTCTCATTTTTTATAAGGTATGCTCATGGTTTCACCAATGAAGCTAGGTGTGGTTTACAAACATGTTGGAGGAGAACTTTATACTTATATCTTGAGACAGAGCAATGAAGGTGAAGTTTTGGTCATAACAGAGAAAAATATGTTTTGTGCTCATCACATTGTTGTCATGTTTTAAAACCTTTAACTGGAGAGCATTAATGAAGAACACAACAGTAAGTAGGAAACAAAAAATAACCTGGAGTTTAGGGTTACAATAGAAAAGATAGGGCTGTGGTGGAGTTTTGAAGTATTCAAACAATGGGTTCGACATGCGGAGCAGTAACATTAAGAAACCCTTAATTGTTATTTAAAAGAAATGCAATCAACGAGACCCTAGAAAGATGGAGCTGCAAGAACCCGAGTTCTAGAAATAAACATACAGAAGATTACAACTTGTTAAAAGTAGAGTTCTTTCATTCTATGCAGAGTAAACAGAAGTGAGAGATGTAACTTATCTGGAAGAGGTGAAGATTAGGAGCCAAGTGTCATGGGTCAATAGCAGGAGAGACAGAGCCCGAGACCTATTTTTTTTAATAGAGAAAGTCGTGACCTCTGCAAGTGTAAGTTCACCATCAATTGGAAATGAGTCTGAAGCAGTGGCCGAGATGCCTAGTTTCAAGTCTGAATCTCATGGATCCCTCTACACTTCTCAACCATAGCTTAGATTCATTCCAAGCTAACAGTGGTTGTTAAAAACTACCAACTCCAAGTCCCAGTTTGAAGAAAGATCGGTGCCATATGTTATGGCTTCTAAAAACAACAGAGCCCAAACTCTGCAAGTTACCTCTACAGGTGTTTTGTACATTTGAGGCTAGGTTCATAACTCATAGTCGATAGAGCCGAAGCTCTTAAACTCCAAGTTCAACCTAATAAGCCTCAGAATCCATAGAAATACACAAAATGCACCATGTGTTATGGCAGAGCATGTTCAAACCCACGGTTTCCCATAAAGCCCAAGGTTCTTTACATACTCCAAAAGTAGATTCAGCGCCATCGATTATGGCTTCCCAACTCTAGTTCAAACAAGCATGGCAACGCCACAGAAGGAAAAACCCTAGGTGCAAAATGAAATCAACAAACACTATGCAATGTGTTTTACCCATCTTTGAAATCCATTGACAAACAAAGTTAATGCTATGTCAGTTTGTAGTGTCTCGGCATTCCCTCCATAGTGCCACGACAGTAGCTTCATGCAATGAAGACAACATGCCATCTTTTCAGTATATCATCTATGAGCTGTTATTGAACATTGAGCTTGAGTTACATCAACTTAGCTATATTGTGGTTGGGTTGATGCAAAGTTAGGGTTTTCTCATGCCATGGTGTCATGTTGAGTAATAGAGTTAGACTTATATACTATGTTGTCGAGTTAGGATTTATGTATTCAGGATTAGTTATTTTTGGTATGTCCTATAATAGGGTTGAAGAAGTGTATTGAGAGATGTATTTGTCATCCACCAACTTGAGGAGGCTAAACTTAAGGCTTGATTTTGAGTATATGTTAGACCTTAGGGTTTAATGATTTTTTGCTATTGTAGAGGACTTTTGGAGGGATGTGTCTTTCAAAGTTTATCCATGTGGGCTATATAGTGGATTCTTTACTTCATGCTTAGGGGGTTCAAGATTTTAGAGAAGAGAGCTTTTAGTGAACTTTCTTGTTCCTATAGCCTTTTTTATGCATTTTCTATCCACTGGGTTGCAGATTCTGGAGATAGGGAATATAGTGAACTTCTTGTTCCTAGATTTTTTTGGAGAACATTTTTTTAATCTATTCTGTCAGATTTCTAGAGGATAATAAAGCAGACATTTCATTCTTTTTCTATATTCTTTTGAGTTTTAGTTTCACATCTTGTTTTCATCTTTTCTTGCAAGTGTTTTATTAAATTGATATCTGAAAGAAGTGAGTTTTATATACCTTCCATAGGTAATCAACAATTCAAATCCTTGTAAGAAATATGTATATTTGTTGATTAGTCAAGCTATTTGTGGTTCAACCCTAGTAGTAAGATTTGGTTAGCCTATATGTTGATCAGAGATCCAAAGTACCAAGATTAAGCATATAAGTTAGGGTTTTCTACATTATTGTCCAAAGAAATTTTGACCCTAATTTTGGTGTATCACCTTACTTTTAATTCCAATTTTTTTTCAAAAGCTTCATTTTTCCCTTTTTCCCATTAAGTTACCAATTAGAAGGTGATATCCCATATCAAATAGGAATGGCCTAGATTTTGGAGACTCCTTTTCAATCATACTCCACCCACGACTAGAGAAGGTTTCCATTGTTAGGATAGGATACTGTAAAATCCCCAA
This sequence comes from Thuja plicata, assembly GCA_018584345.1. Lineage (NCBI taxonomy): Eukaryota > Viridiplantae > Streptophyta > Pinopsida > Cupressales > Cupressaceae > Thuja > Thuja plicata. The sequence continues at coordinate 482,801 of MU225138.1, forward strand.
TGCCTGATTTGGGGTGGTAATTCTAAACCTCAACACATATCACAATGGTACATTCTTGAGTGTATGAAATGGCCAAGTTGATAAATGACGAAATGAGACTTTAAGAGTAATGATGAGAGAAGTTGAGGTGTCACTCAAAAAGGCCATTTTAGTGTCAATAGAGGATGATTTATTAGGAGTAATATCCAATATAATTAATCATACTAATTACAGTGCAGGGTCCCAAGATTCTCCTAATCTGTATCATGTGTGGCATTTAGTTTGAGAACCATCACCTTCCTCCTCCTTATCATGATGAAGACAATCATCCTGGACTATTTATCCCACATTTCCATTTCACTTCTTACATCCATCTAGTGTTTTATCATCCTAATTTTGTGTTAAGTTGAGGCAAGAATGGATTACAAAGAGCTAAACCTTAGAATATCTATGCGAATCAAAGAATGGGAACACCCAGTGTCAGGCCCATACTTGGGGAGATAGATGAAAATTGCTTTTAAGCCACTCTCAGGTCATGTCATTGACCAATAAGAGGCATCATTGGTGATAGTATCCTTCTTCTGAATGCTCCAAGGAACCTCTTTCATACCCAGGTTGTCTCTGTGTTTCTGTCCAACTAGTATGACATGATGCTAGACTATGAAGTTTTCTTCTAAATGGCTACCAAGCTGCTGAAACCAGAATTTGCAACGAAAGGTGAAATCCACGTGGCTATAAAAGGATATCACTTGCGGTCCTGCAAGGCATGGGTCATGGGTCTCTTCCCTTGGGTCGACTTAGATAAAAAAAAAAAGAGATAGCTCATCTTTATGACATCCTAAAGCTGGCCCTGGAGTGACGGGATCTCCAACATCTAAGGAGAGAAATCATCAAGTTCATGGATATTCTACCCAGTGGGATTGTTGTGAATGCTTTTCTATTGTTTTGGCAAATCTCTATTGTTCTTGTGTTCGTAGAAAATGAAGATAGAGCACCATCTCCGCCTGCAACACCAACTCTAACATTATCGACTAATTCAGATACTGGCAGGGCATCATCTAAAGGAAAGAACAAAGTGGGCAATAAGTGATTTCTGGCCTTCTAGTGAGGTCTAGGTGGTATCTTTTCCTTTTTGGGCTGGTCTTATCCTTTTTGTCTTTCTGGATATTTGATGTAGTAGCCTTGGAAGTGTCTTATGTTTGGTATCAAACTGCTTTGTTTTTACATATCGGCTTCTATGTCTTGAGTAGTAGTATTGGCTATTTAGGTAATTCAATAGCTGCCCAATCAAGCTCTATGTTCTGATTGTAAAGGTTTTTGTAAGGGCAAGGATAGAGGTTTTTATTTCCTACTTCTTTCCCTCTTGAGCCTTTGAAGCAGTGTAAATCTTATATAAATATAATGTTTAAATGGCTTAGCCATTTTTGCCTATATATATATATAT
>MU225138.1:484290-496427 GCA_018584345.1 Thuja plicata
TATATATATATATATAAAAGATCATAAGCTTAATCAACCCATAATATCTCTAATTCTATTTTTCAATTAAATCTATTTCATATAATAAACCATCAACATTACAAAACAACCCAAATGAATACTCATAGTACCACTTATTTTTAATATTTAAATTAATGAATCACAATTTAAATCTGATTTTTATATTACCATTTTACATCCATTAATGTAATCCTAGAGTTTATAAATTATAAATTAGTTTTCTTGGGTATGGTTTACAATTGAATCTAGACACAAGCATGTGTTATTGATATTCAACCCAAAAATATTAAACACAATTTTCTTTAGTTTAATCAGACTATATTTTTCTTAAACTAAAATATTTATACTCTTTTGAAGGCACACAACATTTTTGTATTTATATAGTAACGGTTTTTGTCTTGACTTTATATCTATTGTGCAATATTATCTTGTTGTCTAGTTTGGTTTTATAGGTCTTTGAAGTCTTGTGTTTCAACTTTACGATGACCTTTTTTAAGACCTTCCATTGTATCTTTAATTAGAAGGATTTCTAATGAAGTAGAGCCTATAATACTGAGAATGAAAAAAAAGTTTCAAAATTTTAACCTTAATAAAAAAAATAATTACAAAATCACCTGATTAGTTAGAATTTGAGAAACACTTTTGAAATAATGTAGAAAAAGTTAATTTAATAGTTTATTAATTTTATACCTTTAAAATACATGAATTACAAGCTTCGTCTATGAAAATATGGATTTCATTTAATATTATCTTGTTAAAAAAATGAGATACCTTTAGAGTATACATTACTGTATTCTTTTTTTTTTGGCAAATATACTGCTTCAAGGGCTCAAGAGGGAAAGAAGAAGGAAAGAAACCCCTCTATCCTAGCCCAATACAAAGTATAAATATATAATACCTGAAGATTTACAGGCATAAGAGAAATGCCCAAATACACCTAAAACCCACAAGAGCATTTCTACCACAAACTACAGAGCATGGTGATTACATAACTAATAATTATTCCAGTTTCCTTAGTGCCTAAAAAGAACCATAAGCATTTCTACCATACAAGATGCAAAGCATGAAGACTTACATTAACGGCTGCTAGTAAAACATTAAACCCATTCCTTATCTATTGCCCTTTTAGACCATCACACAAAAACTCCAGATCCCAACAATGAAGTACCCAAAAACTACAAAACTAACAGTGGTGCTGATTTATTAAATCCCCATTTTACCCTTCCCTTTGCGTTGGCCTCTGTCGACTTGGGAAGTTGCTGAGGATGTAGAAGAGATGGTAGGTGGAGGAGACTTAATTGTTTCATCCTTCTCTAGGAAAGCCAGTATAATGGATATTCTTTCAAATAACATGAATGAATTTGCTACCATCCTACTTGGCAGTATGTCCATGAATTTGATTATTTCCCTCCTCAAATGTAGTTGCTCTCTTCCCTCTAAAGCCAACTTAAGAATTTCTAGATGTTCTGGCAGAAAAACCCCACCAAGTCAAGCCTTTGAATTCTGGAGCTGGTACCCTTTAAGAGCCATGTGAAGCTCCCCTTCTGTCATGAATTATGGTTTGAGTAATTTAGTTTCCATTTGGAGAAGTAATGTATAATCTAAAAGCATATCATACCAGTTTGATATAAACACTGAGATTACCTGGGTATGATAAATGTGTCTTGGAGCCTTCGATAGAAGAATTCCATCTCTAATAATGCCTCTGATTTCCTGAACTATGTGGCCTGGGAGTGGCTTAAAAGCTACCTTTATTTCTCTCCCTAGATATGGCCCTGTCATTGGGTGTTCCCACACGTTGATTTATAGAGAAATCCTAGGGTTAAGTTCTCTGTAATCAATGCTTTCCCCTGTAAGACTAGAAGGGAAATTTCTACTGTAGTATAACGGTAAAAGACTAACAGAGATAGGGGAATAAATAGCCCATGTCAGTAATGCACATCATGATGACCTAAAATGTGAGAATGCCCTAATATTTATGTCACACATGTTGTAGATTAGGAGATCTTGGAACCCTGTGCATATACTGGTGAGATTAATATATTTATATACAATACTATACCCAATGTTCTTTCCTGTACATACAGCCATCCCTACCTGATGATACCTCACCTGCTTACCTCATGACTCTTAAAGTTATGTTTTTCTTTGTTTCAACTTGGTCATGTCTCCAAACCCAAAGTGTGTTGATGTGATGGGAGTATTATTCATGTCTTTCACCAATTGTAATTGTCACGTGTTCCATCAAATGCTACTAACATTAGGCACATTAAGTTCCTTTAATATACAACAAACTTGAGTTAATTCCTACTACGACACTAACCACCTATGGATTTACCCACATGTGTCTACTCGCATTCTTCCCTAAAGAAATTAGGCATTTGATTTTGATGTACCTGCTCATAATCAGTTTCCCAATCTATTTCCTCCCCATCCACACCCTGATTTGATAACCAATCAGCTAGTTTGTTTCCCTCTCTATAGAAATGTGAAATTGTATATGAAGAGAATGTAGGGAGAATTTGGTAACCTCTTATAGAACATATTTATCTCCCATTTTACATCACATTTAGTTGACAGGTAAGAGATAATGATTAGGGAATGACCTTCGATGTGCAGATCTCTAATTCCAATGCGAACTGCTAATCTGTATTCTTAATTTTAATTTTCCAATTAATTTTAATATTCCAATTAATTTTAATTCTTTTATTCAAATTTAGGATACAATTCATTCTTATTTATTGCAACCCAACAAAAGATTATTATATATAAAACATTTAATAGAAAGATACAATCATTACCGCTAAAAATATTATTAATTATTAAGTTCTCCATTTAATAAATAGTGAGTAACAAGTTAATTTACAAAGATAATTTTTATAAAGAATGAAATGAACTTATAATCCTATTAAGTTCTATGCTTGAAAAACTCTATAATCTTAAGAAATAAAAATAAAAGAAAATATATTTAAGTTCAATTGAAACATACAATGGTTCCTGAAAAATGATATTATGATACTCTTTTTTCAGTTATTCATATAATAGATAATCAATAATAAATATATTTACAAAGAATATTTTTGAATGATTGAAATCAACTTATTATCTTATTAAGTTATATGATTGCAAAAATCTACAATTTGTGAATAGAAATTAAAAGAAAAGAAATAGAAGAGAAATTAATAGTATTCTTCAACACAAAGAGAATGAGATCTAAGATATAAATACACTAGCCTAGTTAAAATTTGAATTGTTTTTTTAAAATTTCATATGATTGTGATACTTCATATAGATTAGGTAGAAAGAACCAATCTTGTAAAGATATAAATATGGGATAAAAGAAATAGGGATTGATAGATGACATAAAATAAATTTGATACATTTGAATAAATAAGGTGAAGTGTTACTTATTAATCAATGCTTTTTGTTATGAACAAAAAAATTAAGAATAAATATTCCTTGAATTATAGCTATTGTTACACTCTCTTGAACCTTACTTATAAGCCTTATAATCTATGAAAAAAATGCATAATATACAATGCAAAAACACACAAAAATTGAGGACATGCATTCTTTTAGGAATAATTTTTAAAACCATTACGTGTTGATATATGTGACTTGACACCTAAAAAGGAAAAATTAGATATCATGAATCATAATTTCATATGAAGGTAGGTTATTTAAGATCTCATCTATGTTTACCAAGTAATTTGATGCATATACACATTTATTTCATTCTTTGTAAGGAGGGTGTATCTTTTGACATATTGGTAGTCTTAAAAGTTAGTGTATAGAGAGTGTCATCATCTTATGCCTAAGACATGGAAAATTAGATACATGTCTTGGTAAATACTTTCCTAAATGTTTGAAGTTTGAAACCTTATATATCTTTTCAATGCATTAACTTAAGTAAGAATTCATTATTATAATAAAAATCATTTAAAGACAGTAATAATTAAATATTATTTATTTAAAATATTTTTTTAACCAATAAAAATATAATTTGATACTTTTTTAATATTTGATTATTTATTTATATTTTACTAAAAATTTCTTACTCAATTGATAGTTCTTAATAATAACCCTAAACATTCTATCAAATAATTCCTAGAACAAAATCTTTTAAATCATTACCTTATTCACAACTTCTATTCTTAAATTGCAAGTGTACCTAATTCTGAATACAAAGTATTATAATTTATTTAGGTAATTCTAGATAAGAATGATTATGTCCTTGAACCAATTTTTTTCCTTTATAAAATCTTATTCTTCCAGTCAAGACAACAATCAAGATGTAAATTTGGCAAAAAAATTGTTTCTTTTTTTATTGGTAACATTATTTTGTATTAATAATATAAAAGAGGGATTACATTCGAAAGCCAATTTTCATGGTTGGCTACCATATTAAAAACATAGTAATTCCCTACCCCCATAACCACCTATACATATAGACATTTTACAAAGAAAAAAGGCATTAATGCCCAACCCAAAAAGACAAAAAAACATCTACCATATTCGCGATCACAAAACACACCAGCTTCCCCAACCTTCATGCCTATTCTTTAAACCATTGTGCTATCTCCTCCCTCGTGAAATTAGGAATGGCATTTTCATCCTGTACTGATCTTGATATGCCAGAGGGGTTGGCACCTTGCAAACTTCACATTCCTCTTGTACCCACCATTTTCTACGCCTTCCATTCTATTTGGTGTCGCAGAGGTTGGCCTGGTGTAGTTACACTCTTTCATGGTGTTGATTTCATAAAGTCCTTCCTTCGTTCACTCTTCTCCCAAATGTTTTATAGATATGAAATTATCTACTTCCAACCCTTCTCCACCCGCGATATGTGCACCCCTTGTGGGTTTGAAGCTGCCCAGATAATCAGAGGCTGAACGGATGTGTCCCCGTCTCCAATTCACCTCCATGGCTCAAGCCCCATTTCTAGTCCTTCCCCCAACACTGCTCTATCAACAATTTCTTCCAAACCCAACAACCATTGTGTGTTGACACACGCCTCCACTACCCTGAGGACCTCCTCCTTGGTCTCTCCCATGGATAGTGCTAGTGCTATGAAGAGTGAGGCCACATCCAGGTTGGAGTGGCGCCTCCAATATGATTCTAAGTACTCCATCCCAAACATCTGGTGAATGTCGTCGATGAAATCCACAGCATCAAACATGAAGATGTTCTTACGTTTCATTGTCAGACTCTAGCACAAAGTTGGCCTCCATTTCTCCTCTGCACTCAAAACTGTACAGATTTCTCTCCTTCCCCTGCATAAATTTACCTTATTCAAACAATCTAGAAGAAACTCATTCGCTGGGTATCAATTAATGAGTGCAAAATTTGTCACATGTTAAGGCATGAAATAAACTTGAGTGCCATCAGACATGATGGTAGATTAATACTCCTTTGTACCTCTGGTTTGGTGTTTTAAGTGGGGTATTAAGTTTATCGTCCTCTTCTATTCTAGTTCAAGACTCCTAAAGTCTTCATGTATTTCAAATTGAGTCCAAAAATATGCATTCGCCCCTATATTAGCAAGTTTATTGGCTACCTTGTTCGCTTCTCGGTAAAGATGGGATACCTTGAAGTATTTGAACTATTGTAACATGCCTTGAATCTATTGTTTGTGTTTGCCAAGGTTCCACGCTACCGTTTTCCCCCTTGATATTCCATTGGTTATTATTGTTGAGTCTCCTTCAAGGTGCACTCTCTGAATTCCCTGGGTTTCCCTGAGCAGCACCATCGAAGTTGATTTTCACCCATCCTTCCTCTGGTGGTTGCCAACAAACCTTCTTTATTTTCAGCTTAGGATTATCCCTACAAGGCCCATTAACATGTCAGAATTTGATGGTTGGGAAGCTTGTTTGGATTTGGGAGTCCTGCCTTATGAATATTGGATTCTTAAGGCTTGATGAGGATGCTGCTGAAACTACTTCTGCAATGTCATTCTCTAGGCGCTATACAAAGTGTATCCATTCCTCCTCCTTATCCTGAAAAATTCTCCTATTCCTTTCTTTCCAGAGCTCCCACAAAGTAACTGCCGGTATAACCTATCAAGCTAACTCAAAAACATGTTTATTTCTCTTCACAGGCCAAGCATCCATCCAGCCCCTCAGATTTTCTGTTAGTGGACTGGCCCATCCAAGTTTTGATTTAATCATATTCCATGTCTTCTGTGAAAAACTACAATGCAGTAGCAAATGGTCTATATTTTCTTCTGCATTCCGGCATAGAGGGCACCAAAAGGGTCCTTGAAAGCCCATCGTTTTCAACCTTTCCCTTGTGAGGATTTTTCCATTGCCTTCCAGCCAAGAAAACGATCTAGCCTTCGGTAAGCATGCTCTGTCCCAACACAGGTTTTGTTCCCACAAAATTTTGTTATGAGCACCTTCCAGCAGTTGGTATCCTAGCTTGATTGCATAGCTCCCGCTCTTGGATCCACTCCAGATCAGCTGATCCCTGGTCTAAAATTTCCTTGTCTTCATTATTCACATTGATGGTAGAGGTCTCTTTCCATTTCCTTGGGATGCCACTAACATGGTTCTCTTCTACAATAAAGTATCTCTCCTTAAATCCCCATTGTTGTTGTGTGGTTGCAATCAAACTATCAGAGACCCCCAATTTATCCAACTTTTGGCCCCCATCCCATGAATCCCTCCAAAAGTCTACCTTTTCTCCATCCCCAATTTTCCAAGTTAGGTGGTCTCAAATTATACACCTACAGCTCATCATGTAGTTCCAAATTTCTGATACCCTTGGAGGGTTGGCCAATGTCAAAATGCGCTCCCCTTTCGGCTGTCTAAATATTTATCTCTGAGAATCTGCACCCAGCTCTGATCCCCTGCACTGAAAACTTGCCACACTAAATTGGCACCAAGGGCCACGTTTAATCATAACCAATCCCTTATGCCAGCTCCACCACCACCTCTTAGCCTTCACACTTTTGACCATTCCATTAGTGAAATCTTATTCTCCTCCTGCGAACCATTATACATGAACTTCTACATGCTACTTTGGATTTTTTTTTTATTTCCTTTTTTGGAATTTTGAAGCATGCCATGGAGTAGATTGGCATTGCTGATATTACTACTCAGAGCATGGTTATCCTTCCTGCCAAGGTAATCCACTGACCTTTCCAGCTATCCATATGCTTGCTGCAGTCCTCCACCAATTTCTTCCAAATGGGTCCTTTCCCCGCTCCTCCAAATAATAGTGTTCCCAGGAATCAGCTTGGGAGAGTCCCAATTCTTACCCCAATGGTACCTACAATAATCCTTTGTGATTCCATTTCTATATTGAAAAAATACATCTTAGATTTATCCCAGTTAACTGACTGTCCTGTAGCAATACTGTAATCATCCAGAACCTGCTTAATCACTCTTGCCTCTGCCATTGATGCCTCTGCAAAGAGACAAGTGTCATCCACAAATTGTGAGTATGTGGAAGCATCTATCCCATTTGCAATAAAGATGCCTTTCCAGGCCCCCAAATCTCACTTTCTAGCAATAGATTTTCCCAAGACTTTGGCAAAAATAATGAATAGGAATGGTGAAATGGGATATCCCTACCTAATCCCTCTCTTTGTACTAAAAAACCCTGAGGGCTCCCATTCACCAGCACTGATGCTCTGAAATCTGAGATCATGCTCTTGATCCACTTTAGCCAACCTTCATCAAAGCCAAATTTCCTCATAATTTCTATCAACAAATCCCTATCTACCCTATCGTAGGCTTTACGCACATCCAAATTGAGCATCATTTTCTTGTCTTTACTCTTGCTGACTGAATGTATTGCTTCATGTGCAACAATGATGCCATCGACTATACTCCTATTTGGTGTAAATCCACTTTGTTCTGGAGAAATAATCAACTCCACATGGACTTTCAACCTATTTGCTGCAATTTTTGTAATGATCTTATAGATTGTATTACAAAGAGAGATAGGTCTAAAATCCTCATACCTAGATGGATACTCCTTCTTGGGATGAGTGCAACCGATGTATTATTGAAATCTGTCAGGATAAATCCTTCCCTCCTTGATTCTTCAACAACCTTCAACAGATCTTCCTTCAGAAGGTCCCATAATTTTTGATAGAAGAAAGCTTGGAAACCATCCGGTCCAGGTGCTTTATCCCGACCTAAACCAAACATAGCAGCCTTGAGTTCCCCCACCTTGATGATGTCCATGAGAATTCTATTGACCTCTTCTGTGATGACCCTTGGAATGACTCCCAAGATCTTTTCCTGAGCCTCCCTCTTGTCCACCAGTTGCTCCTGCCAAAGTTCTAAGAAAAACCCCACTGCTTCCTTATTAATGCTTTCAATATCCTCTACAAGGGCACCTTCTTTGTTCTCAATAGACAGAATCTGGTTTACGCTTCACCTAAATTTCATCAAACTATGGAAAAATTTTGTGTTCCTGTCACCCGCCTTTAACTAGGTTTCCCTTGATTTCTACTTAAAAAATATCTCCTCTCACTTTAAGACTTCAAATTACTTCCCCATCAAGTCTTTCTCCATTTGAAAATCAAGCTCATCCATCCCATGCTCCAATACTTTATTGTTTAACGCTGCTAGGTCCGCCTCTATCCTGGCCCTCACCTGGAAGATATTTTTGAAATGCGCTTTATTCCATTCCTTGAGATACTTCTTTAGATGCCTAAGTTTTGAGAAAAACCTAAAGGCATCATTGTTGTCCTCCACTGGCACATTATTCTACCATTCTGTCACTCTCTCCTAGACACCGTCCTCCCTAAACCACATCATTTCAAATTTAAAAGGACACCTAATTCGGATTCCATCTTGCTGAACCACCAGGGAAACCGGAAAGTGGTTAGAGTCAGCTAGTCCCAATATTCTTCCCTTAAATACCACGGGTAAAGATTGCCATTCTCCAACCAGAAAAATTATGTCTTTAATTTTGTTGGTAACCAGATTGTTCTTTTTGATTTAACTCTCAAATGCCCAAATCTGTGAGAAACAATTCGATACAAATAGTTGGATAATCTATCACTAGATGATAGATTTCCTCTGAATTGAAAGGTACACCTCCCTTATGAATGATATGCAATGAATTTGTTTATTTCCTAAACTAACTGGGTGCGTTCTTAACCCGAGAACGGAAGAGGAAAAACCAAGTTAATCCTAGGTAGGACTAACTCAGGCAGATTTTAGAAGTTAAGCCTAGCCAACTTTGAGAACTCACACATCCTATGACTCCCCAAGATTGGTAATGCAAGAATGCTGTTAGTTATGCAAATGCAATGACATGAGAATAAAATGAAGATTAAATGTTTGAATCTTTGCAACAGGAATAGATGAAAGTACTCTAATCTATCACCCATTCACCATTTGACTAAGAATGCAAGAAAGTGTCCAAAACTGACCATAACAATACTCCAATTGAAAGTAATCAGAAAAGTGATGCCTAAATGCTCTGATTCATAACAAAACCTTTCTTGTTTTAAACACAACAAACATAATACTCTGATTACATTTGCTTACAATCTACAGCCAAAATCTATTACAAAGAACAAAATATCAATCCTAGCGCATGAATGAAAATGTCAAAATTAAATGTGCTCCCCTCTCTACTCCAGCTCTCCGACTATATGCAGAAAAAGCAGAACCCCGTCAAATGAAAATATTTCCCAATAAATAGACTTTCAGAATTCTTCATTTTCCCTTTGTGACTGTTCAATTACAATAACTGTTTCACATTCTTTGTCAAACTGTAATTTCATCTCTTTTGACTGTTCGGTTTCTCCAATAACTATGGCTTCTTTGTTTCATAACCGGTTCTTGAAAGTTTCATACTTTCTATGTGACTATTTCAAAATATAACATTCGGTCTATGGCATCTTTACATAAATATATTACTCCATAAGTTATCCCCTTTTGTTTTAATCTTTCTCATCCCTTTCGATGTTTTCTGTCTTTAACCAAACATATAGCTGGCTTAGAAAGATATACAATTGACACATGTCGAACAAATTTAGTAACTTAAGTATAGGGGGACCAAGTAATATGTTGAAGGAGATCCTTATGTGCCTCTCTCTGTCGGATCTTTGATGTCTTTGCAGATCATTTATAGTGTAGCTTGGCTTCAATTCATCTCTGGGACTGTCTTCTACAATGCCTCTGTCACATTTAGAGTGTCATGTGCTTGGATTAACAAAAAGCAGAGAAATATGTATGGTAGAGGAGGTAGTTAATTGTCAAGATTTGAGAAAAATGGCCTTTAATGCAATTGGCAGAAAATCCCAAACTGAATGCTTCCGGCGGAAAATACCAAATCCGCTTCTCCATTGCGGAAATTCACCATTGAGGTGCATTTCCTGCTTCATCCACTTTGCTCAGTCTCGGTTTCCTTTGATTGATTTAAGATTGCAGTCTTCACTTAGTGACACAGACTCCATTACAATGTATCTTTCATTGCCGAAACGCTCCATTGGTGGGATTTGACATTATAGCTTCTTTGGTGGAAAATGGAAAATGAGCGGCTCCATTGCGGAAAATTGGAAAAGAGCTTCTCCATTGCATAAAATTGGAAAAGAGCTTCTCCATGCGGAAAATGACCATCTCACTTCTCCATTGCGGAAAATGGAAAAGTGCTTCTCCAGCGGAAAATTGCAACTTGGCTTCTCTTCGCGGAAAATAAGACTGCAGCTTCTCCTTGGCAGAAAATTGCAACTTGGCTTCTCCTCGCAGAAAATGAGACTAAAGCTTCTCCTTGGCGGAAAATTGCAACTTGGCTTCTCTTCACGGAAAATAAGACTGAAGCTTCTCCTTGGCGGAAAATTGCAACTTGGCTTCTCTTCACGGAAAATGAGACTGAAGCTTCTCCTTGGCAGAAAATTGCAACTTAGCTTCTCTTTGAGGAAAATAAGACTGAAGCTTCTCCTTGGCAGAAAATTGCAACTTGGCTTCTCTTCGCAGAAAATGAGACTGAAGCTTCTCCTTGGCAGAAAAAGACCATGAGAGGTCATTTTCCGCTTTCTTTGCGGAAAACTCAAAAAGTGCTTCTACATTCCAATTCCGCTTCTGTATTCCAATTCTGCTTTGTTGAAAATGCCAATTCCAATTCTGCTTTCCAATTCTACTTCTCTTTTGGGATTTCATTTTAAATATGTAATTCTGAACCGAAGCAATGAACTTTGAATTGAGGCATAGGAACTCTCACATCTGCATGTTTTGAACTTTGAAACAATTCAACCTTCATAGAAATATTGTTAGAAGAGAAAAAAAACTGGGAACACATTAGGGGAATTTCTTTTCATGGTGAGGTGACTTTTAAAGTTTAAAATTGGTGTACTGAAAGTGCACCTACAACTGGCTCTGAATGGGGATTGTGTGCTGCAAAGTGCATAAAGAATCCAGCATCTCTAGTAAAAACAAGTGCCTTATCCATTGGGCTACAGAGTCTAGGCATAAAAATAAGACAACAAAGAGCTGCTTGCCGGGAGGGCAGAGGGGAGCAGGGCCAAAACCAAAACTGAGAAAGCGGGAAAGGCTAAGCTAAGCACACCAAAACTGGAAAACCAAAACTTAACTACAAAAGGTGAGCAGACCTCACCAGCACAACAAAAAGCAAAGAAAGATTCATACGTGACCATTTACAGGGAGAGAAAAGTATGAACCTTTCCAGAATAGAGGAAGGTACTTCACTAATTTGAAACAACATTGGTAACCTCTGGCAATTCCTTCATTACTGAAAATGAGTCCCAAAGCCTTTTGCAAGATAATTGCCCACAGGACCTTTCCAAACAACTATGCCTCATCATAGACTTCTGACTCTTCAGTATTTTCCTGCACACTACCTTTCACATGTTCTACCATCTTCTAAGAAGGAGATAAGTATTCACCAGATTGTGCGAACATTACTGGAACATACTCACATCTGTTAACTTCATCAATATCACTTGTACCGGAGATACAGGCATCTAAACCAGGATTGAGAACATCAAATAATTTGAGAGATTCTTAATTGACTGTAGAAGAGGACTCACGTGTGACTGGCACCATGAATTGATTAATTTCCATTTCGAGACCAGGAGGACTGTGATCAGGCTCGCTACCTTCTACATGATGCTGCAATACCTCATTAGTTTC
>MU225138.1:501153-538670 GCA_018584345.1 Thuja plicata
CTTTGAATTGAGGCATAGGAACTCTCACATCTGCATGTTTTGAACTTTGAAACAATTCAACCTTCATAGAAATATTGTTAGAAGAGAAAAAAAACTGGGAACACATTAGGGGAATTTCTTTTCATGGGGAGGCGAATTTTAAAGTTTAAAATTGGTGTACTGAAAGTGCACCTACAAATTTCTCCACAATGTGAGAGAAACCCTTCCTTCTATTTGTCCATGTGAAGTGGCCCCCTTTGGTAGGTAATTCCCAGAGCATGTTGCCCTATACAAATTGTTGAAAGTCTTCCTAGACATTGTGAAGGGAGCGGGCCCCTCCCTATTTCTCCTCCCTACTCAGAGTAGCATTGAAATCTCCAACTATCAATCTTTATTCATCTCCCACTGAAGATAAAAAGGACAAGCTCTCACCCCAGACAAATTTCTTCTCGTCATATTTTTAGGGTCCGTAAAGGTTAACCAACACCCCAGCAAAGTTGACTGTCAAAGAAGAGAACCAGAGGGCTTGCTAGTACCTTTTTTTAATAACCAGTTCACCCTTGAGTAACCTTGGGTTGCGTAGAATACCTAAACCACCAGAAACCCCTATAGCTTCCATAAAAAAACTTGACCATCTTTTTCTTACTCCTAAAACCTTTGCTGCCTCCTCAACTTCCATCTTGGTTTCCTGAATGCATACTACTCTGCTTTTGCTTGATCAAGAGCTCTCTTAATCAGGTGCCTTTTTTCAGGGGCATTGCAGCCCCTGATGTTCCACGTAAGGAACTTCAGGGCTGCCCAAGAGAGACTATGTCCCTCCCAGTTCTCAAACAGGTTTGGCCCTGCATGTTCCCCGCATCAGGAAGCAATTGCTGGTTAGATTTCCTTCCTCTTTTCCTTAGTGATCCTTCCTGCTTGTTCTTCTCCTTTTTCTTCTCCTTGTTTGTCTTTGCTTGTAAAATAGTGTGTGGCTCTAGGATTCTGAGCTCATACCCATCCACTCGTTCCCCATCTTCCAATAGTTCTACTACCTCTGGAATCCCTCCCAGAAAAGGAATCACCATTGTGAAGGGAGATGAGGGAGGGATATCTGCCTCTTTTTCTTCTTCGTGGCATATCTATTGTTCAGATGGCGTTAACTGCTCTAATATGTCCACTCCCATCTTTCCTTCATGCCATTCTTTAATGGCCTTGCTTGGGTCTTCTGCCCTATCTCCCACTGTCTCGTTTAGATCCTCTTCGATTGCCGATAATATGATCACCCTAATCGAAACATTATGTTCTTAGTTATTGGAGTCCTCCATCAGGCCTGCAATCTCTGTTGTATCTTTTCCATTTTTGCCTTCTTTGCCTTGGGAAAGTGCTTTTTCCTCTACTATTTCAAATTCCATACTTGTCTCTATGTTTCCTTCAACCGCCATGGGTATGTCCTAACTTCCAATATGTGATGGGCCTGTGTCCCGTAGAGCTTCGCAGTTTCCTTCCACTAGTTTTCCTTTTCCCTTAATGTTTACCTTACATTCTTGCATTGTATGCCCCCAAGATTTGTAGTTTGTGCACGGGCTAATGGATTCTTCAACTTCGATCTCCTACCACCAATAGCCTTCATCCATTCTTATTTCTACTGTGTGTGGTAGCAAGGGGTAGGGTATCAACATTATACAGATCCTAGCATATTGACTGAAGTCCTTCTACTCTATTGCTTCATCTACTTTGATAAACTGTCCAAGTTTATGACCTATCATCTTGAAGATATCCTTGTTCCAGTATTCATGAGGGAGATTATACAATCGAATCTAGATTGGAACCTCTTCCACCTTAGCTTGTTTTGGTTTAAATTTTGGGACCCAATCTTTTATAAAAAAAAATCACACCATCCATAAGAAAAGGCCCATGAAACATTACCCTTGTTTTTTCCTATTTTTATTCCATAATGATTAGGAAGAAACCATTTGTCAACGTTTTGATCGTGGGTTTTGGCCCCCATGTATCTTCAACCCACTTCCTCATCTTAGCCAGGGCCGGCTATCCCCTTCCCCACTTCATAAAGAAAGCCTTATTCCTTAGTAAAGATACCGACGCCTTCCATTCTTCTGAATCTACACGGATATTGATCGCCTTATTGTCAATGGGCGTCGGGGTATCCTTCGTGAGGGAGACATCAATCATTTTTCGTTCCTCCTCCCGCCTTACCCACTTCCAACTATTACCATCCATTCTACTTCTTGGCATAGTCTGGTCGTCCCTTCGAGAAGCAAAGGTCTCTAACCTAGACTATTTTCCTCCTCTCTAGTTTCCTTCCATCTGCCCAGGGTGGGCTCCATGATGATGTTGTGGGGGCTTCCATGGTAGCCACACCCCACCTCGAACTCCTCTGTCAAGCTGCAACTGCTACCTGCCGCCATGATCACGAAACCCTAGGTTCCTCCTTCACTCCGCCATTGCAAAAAAAATGTTTCTATTGCTTTATATTTTACTAAAAATAGAAATCAAAAATTGTATTTTAATTTATTCACATCCGGGATTATTTTATGCATAGGGTAAGCAATAACATAACTAACATAAGTATATTAATATTATAAATTATAAAGATAATAGCTATAAGTGGCTCCCAAATCAATGGTGATGGATTCTTTTCATCTTCGCCCACCTGTTTTCCGTCCCACACTTTCTAAAACTTCTCTATGACAAACGCTCTTTCGCTATCAATTGAACACCCCCTTTTCAAATTCTCACACATCATACTGAAACTTACAATAGAAAGGTTGATAATTAGAGTTAAGAATAGAGCAAAGCACTAATAACATTCATGTACTCGAAAAGAATGAACTACATCTGTGCTCGTTATTATTGTAAACTATTTTGTTTTTAATGTAAAAAAAATATTTTAAAACTACCTCTAATCACCTAATGTAAAAATAATCCATGTGATCGCCATGTACGAGTACGCAAATAATACACACAAATGTGAACATAAATCCCGAGCCTACATAGGCAGAGGCAAAGACTAATAAACACATTTAAATGTATGACTTCAATTCTTCTCGCTGAAAGATACCATATGCAACAATGCGAGAAACTATAAGATAATGTGAAAGTGAATAATCAAAATAGTGTTAGTAAGGGACCATTAATTAAGGAAGCAAATATACATGTATATGACCTTGGCAAAAATTTCCTTTACATTTCATCTTTCAGTCTTTAGAAAATTGTATTTAACAGTACTAAAAAAATTGTATCTCTATAGTAATACCAATATCAAATTCAACCCATCATTGTATAGGTAATAATCAGTAGGAAACGACTATAGGATCACGATTCAAAAAGATTGAATGGTTTCTGCACATTTAAAAAATCAATTTAACATCACAATATGAGACACGTAGTATCCTAAATTAGTTATGGAGACGAGGCAAGACCAAAAAAAAAAAAAGTGTGTGTGATGTTTACTTGGATACTGATTGCCTCCTATTTATAAAACCATATAAATTCATAAATGCATCCAAATTAAACAAAGTCAGATGCATTGTTTTAACGTCCAAATTACTCACATTTTCAATGCTCTAAGAGGAATGTTGAAAACCAGATGAAGAAGTTAGAGGTGTTTTGTGATGCCTCTGGTAGTAAGATTGCTCTCTCCAAGTCCATTATGTTGGGTTGGACAGATTCTCCTCCAGACTAGTTTAACCAACATCAAATGGCTGGGGGGGGCGCCTAACCATCAATTTAGTACCTAGGAATCCTATTTGCAGTATTTCCAGATCTTAATGGAATGTGGGACTGGATTAAGTACAAAATCATTAGGAAACTCAGCAAATGGATCAATCAATATCTGTCTATGGAAGGGAGGATTAAAATTTTACAAAATGTCCTCTCTTCCTATAATATTTATTATGCTTCCTCCTGGCTCTTTTCACAATAACAGTTTGATCGCTTGCTGAAGATTATCATGAATTATCTGTGGTCAGATGGTAAGGGTAAGAAAAAGTTTCATGTTGTCAAATGGCAATGGTGCTCTATGAATAAGCAGATTAGAGGCATGGGTATTAAAAACCAAAGGTGCCAAGGGATTTCCTTACCCTCTAAGTGGATCGTCAAGGCTTTACAAGGGCAAGAACCTTGGAAATTTTTGGTGAGACACAACATTGCTAGAGCGCATCCTGCTAAATGCTCTTCAGGGAAAGGTTTGCACCTCTTTGATCTGTTGTATGGATATGTTTTGTTAAAGTGGGTAGGTCAAAAGATTTCAAAGTCCTTTGGAAGGGTTGGGAGCACATTAGTCGTTTCATCTCTAATAATAAAGCCATTACTAGCCACAATGATATTTGTGGTGAATGCTCTGTATGGTGGAATCTGCTGCACAAAGGTCACCCCTTGCTCAAATACAAGGTTGTTCAACTAAAGCATGTGCAACAAAGGGGATTAGAGACCTGAAATACATTATTAATAATGGCATGCTGGTTGACTGCGACACTCGCAGGGTTCAAGCCAATATTTCCACCTCATAGTGGGTATCACATTCTATGATTCTCGAAGCTTGTAAAGAATTTCAACTCCCTAAGGAATGTAGGGAGCATACAAATTATTTCCTCTTGTTTAAATGGCCTGATGGTTCTTTCATTCACACTACTAAGCCCAAATTTATATATTCTCTCCTTACCAGCAAGAGTGAGCATGATATATTCTCTCCTTACCAACAATGAGGAGATTGTTCAACATGCTCACTCTTGCTGGGGGAGGAACATGAGCCCTCTTGGTTGAAGAAACATATGGAGCTTATCTGGTCCAAGCCCATAGAGGCTAAGAAAAAGTGTTTCCTCTAGTTACTGGTTCTTCAAACGCTCCCTATTAAGCAATCCAATGGCGACTTGAACATCTATCCCAGTTGTAGAGTACTTGAGACCGTAAAGCATATCTTTTCTGAGTGCTTGTCTGTGGTGGAAGTATGGAATTGGTTTGGACTGGTTGTTAATGATAACATTAGCCTTACTGAGTTAGTCTCTCGTCATGTCCCGGGCCTTAGAAAATGTAGTAATTTGTTTCTTGCTAGTCTATCTGTTGAAATTCTTTGGATGTTTGAAAACATAGGAATGATGACTTGTTTAATAGTAGAGGTAGAATCCTTACTGAGTCTCAAAGGAGGCTTATCTTTTATGATATTTTTGTGTGAGTTTCTATCACCATTAGACTGAAAAAGGGGAAGTTCAAAGTACTTTTGAAGGATGGCATTGTGTTGCTTGACAAAGATGAGATCTCCCATGGGCATACATGGGTTAATAAATAGCTGAGAGGACCCAGTTTGAGGTAGCTTTGGAAAGAGTAGTGTCTGAATTGAACCTCACCAGAAACAAGAAGATTGTGGAGATGGAGGAGCCTGCTACTATGCCTCCATTTGCAGTCATCCCATCTTGTTATCCCTATGGCTGCCAGATCAGACTACCCATATGCACAATACTTGCAAGAAGACAAGATTCTTAGATGGAAGGAAGGTCTTTTTGTCTGGGTTGCATGGGTCAGCAGACTAGGGGCTGAGTAGATTTTCTATTATGTACTTATCTCTTGTATTTGGTAGTACCTCGGGATCTCTTGGGTAGTGCTCAGTGGTTTCTTTTGTATTAGATACAATGATGCTCGAAGTCCGTTTTGATACAATGATACTATGATGTACCTCTTTTTATTATCAAATTATATCTAATTAAAAAAAAAACCGTGAGCATAGATGACCCCTCTTGAAGAGTGAAAAGAGTGTAATTAGGACTGTTGTAAGGCCCAAAATACTCACATTTTGGGTATTACTTCAACTCTCTTTTGCGCTGGTGTTGGCGTCACTTTCCTGGCGGCCAAGGCTTTCTTTCTGCGTTAAGGTGCAATCTTGAAACCCTCCCTAGGTATAAACATATCGAATAGACAAAACCGAAACAATAGAACAGAGAACAAATAAAAGAAGACCTTAGGGCTCAGAATCATTGCCTCCCGTCGATCTTCTGCAAACTTGGACGGCATAGATTGACTTGTAAACCTTGCGCTACCCTAAAGTTATGCGAGTAATTGCAAAATCACAAGGTCACCGACAAAAAATTATTCTTAGCTGAAGCGGACACGAAATGGATGACAACAGATGGAACTGCATGGGCACTAAACGCATTGGTATTCAGTTTTACACGTGAGACGAGAGAAGTTCCTAAATGTCCAGAATTTTTTCGAGGGCAATCTTTTGACGATAATTTTATTTTTCAGGCGTGATAAGCCATTTTTTATGCATACACTATTCTGCAGAGAACATTTTTTTCCTTTCTCGCAGATTCGGCAATCTCTGCATCCACCCGGTAGAAGAAAAGAGGCCCTCAGGAGGGGCGACGTTCATGGAGGTCTTCTTGTGTTAGTTGTTGCACTTTTTAACATTTACCAATGTCATTTAGTGAACTTGCCACTTGCAAGTCCCTCGTACTCTCTCTGATGTTGATGTTTGTCTGAGAGAGAAGAGGAGTAGTTGTGTGTGTATATGGAGATACGCAACCTGACACACAATCTGGAAAGAATAAAGCAAATAAGAAATGCACAAACCTCATTTAATACAGAGGTGTGGCTAAGAAATAGAAATACAATAGCGTCTTGCAGGTGAGAAATACGATCCTCGAGAGTTGTCTTCGTATTCTTTTTCGGTAAAATATGGACGAGTCTCTATGTCCATCATATTTTTCTTACACTAACTCCACTAAATTAAGCGGAAACGACGTGGGGCTCGGTAGCAGGCAGATGATCGACGACGGATTATTTTTTTAAAACCAGAATTGATGTGAGAAATGACGATTCCGATGAAATTCTCACGTATAAAAGCCTATCGGCTAATGAGCCAACGGACCACAAAATGTACAGTCGGCAGATTCTTTGGAGCCCTAAATGTTAAGGCCTCTTTTATTTTAAAAAAATTATATCGTGTGTTTTGGACTTACCTATGTTACTCCAGAATTTTGAGAACATAAAAAATGCCTAAATACGGTCATCAAATGTAGGCGTGGACATTGGTCAACAACCATTCCTCCTCCTTCAGGATTGAGGATTTCACATTACATACATCAGTAAAGGCAGCAATTCGCATATTTAATATTACTGAAGCTATGGGCAGCAGAGCCAATTTTGGATGTCCAGTGTTGCAGATTGCAATGGGCGTTCTTTTATTGTGTGCGGTTTCATTCGGAAAAATGGAAATTCCATCAATAAATATAGGTGCTATAATGGCGTTGGACACAACCAGTGGAAAAATAGCGAGGACTGCTATTGAATTGGCAGCTGAAGCCGTAAACAGAAACCCCACCGTTCTGAATAACACGCTTCTCAACATTGATATCCGAGACTCCACACAAGATGCACTCGCAGGTGCCTCTGCAGGTAAACAACGCATCCTCCACTGAGCAGAATAGTATCTTTAATTGAAGATGTATGTTTGTTATTAGTTTCTCTATCAGTTAATCCTGTGGGAATAAAACAGAATACTTATGGGTTGCCTTGAATTGTTGCACTGCAGCGTTGGACCTGCTAAGAAAGGGATGTGTGAGCATAGTCGGCCCACAAACGTCCGTTGTAGCTGAGTTCGTGGCGCATTTGGGGGTTGCAGCGCGCGTTCCAATTGTAACGTTTGGTGCAACGAATCCCTCTCTCGCCATGCATCGATACCCATACTTCATTCGTATGTCACCCAGTGATTCAATGCATATGCGTGCAATAGCAAAGCTGATACAAAACTACAGATGGAGGGATGTGGCGCTTGTCTACGTCGATGACGATTTGGGGACGGGTGTCATCCCCGCCTTAGACGA
This sequence comes from Thuja plicata, assembly GCA_018584345.1. Classification (NCBI taxonomy): domain Eukaryota; kingdom Viridiplantae; phylum Streptophyta; class Pinopsida; order Cupressales; family Cupressaceae; genus Thuja; species Thuja plicata. The sequence goes on from MU225138.1 coordinate 508,950, forward strand.
TGCCTTACGAGATGTCCAGGCAAAAATTGTTTTCAAAGCTGCACTCTCTCCTCAGGTAGATGTATCCGCAATAAGAAGGGTTCTTGAGGATGAGTTGAAGAAGCTGGAGTCTCGAGTATTCATCGTGCATATGCATCCCGATTTGGCTCTAGTCCTGTTTTCCGAGGCATACAAATTAGGAATGATGAGCAGTGAGTATGTATGGATCATTACTGACGGATTTGCCAACCTATTAGATTCCTTCAACGCTACATCTCTCCTCTCCATGAACGGTGTGTTGGGGGTCAAGAGAAAACTCACACAAACCGACCAGCCAAGGCTCAATGAGTTTGCGAAAAGATGGAAGCAGCGCTTTAAAGACCAGAATCCTACAATACCAAGCCTGGAATTAAATACCCGCGCAATTGTTGCGTATGATACAGTGTGGGCAATCGCTATTGCAATCGATCATGTCCTGCGTATGGAAGTATTCAATGGTAATTTCTCAGAGGCCTCTAGTAGCACAAATTTTTTTAATTTCAATGTTTTTGAGGGTGGAGAGCAATTGCTTAATCGGATCCTAGAGACAAACTTTATCGGCCTGAGTGGCCCTCTTCAAATAAGTCGTGAAACGGGAGAACCTTTCGAGAGCTCGTATGATGTAATAAATGTTGTTGACAGTCGTATTAAGGTAATTGGGTCATGGACAGAAAAGGGCCTGAATATATCTTCTAATCAGGTTGTCAATTGGGGCGGCGGATCAAGAAAGACGCCACGTGGGTGGGAGATACCTTTGCCAGGCAAGAAATTGAAAATAGCAGTGCCTTGGGAGCGAGGGTTTAAACAATTTGTCAGCGTAAAACCAGATCATCCCAACCAGACTTATGAGATTACAGGCTTCTGTATAGATGTGCTCAAATCGGTCGTCAAAAGATTGGATTATGAGTTGCCCTATGAATTGATACCTTATGGAACTGGCAATATCAGTATGGGCTACTATGATGACCTTGTGTACCAGGTCTATCTCCAGGTCAGTTAACTTCTTTAATTCGTTTCTGCAATGTAAATCTATATCACCAACTGACTGGAATAAAATGCGGAAACTGAAGCAGAATTTTGATGCGGTAGTGGGAAATGTAGCAGTGCTTGCAAATCGGAGCAAGTATGTAGATTTCACACAGCCGTACACGGAAACGGGACTGATAATGGTGGTGGCAAATTCAGAGGGATCAAGTGACGCTTGGGCTTTCCTGCGCCCCTTTACCCCAGCCATGTGGATAACTACTGTTGCATTTTTTTTATTCACGGGAGCTGTTGTTTGGTGTCTGGAGCACAAGAGAAACAGGCAATTCAGAGGGAATCCACGGAATCAAGTCCTGACCTCAATCTGGTACTTCTCATGCTCATGCTCTCTTTGTTTCTATGGCATTATTCATATCTTTGATTAATATAAAATTTTCTTTTTAAGAAACTAAACAGCCTGCATCTTTTAGTAAAAGTATTTAATGTTATCCAGACAGAGGAGCAATGGGCTGCTGTTTGTGATCATAGACCAGTATAGATTGAAATGTTAGAATGATATTCGATCTTATGTAAGGACAAAAGATAAAAATAAATCTATCTAATGAACGTATTTTTTTTATAACAATATATTTAACAAATAGTGAAAATAAATTATATCATAATTATCTAAATATCATTAGGTTTTAAATTAATCAGTATATAGAATATCAAATTCGAACGTTATGTTAAAAAAGCTTTTCCAAGGAGCTTACCATGGTTTGGGATCCACGTAGAATAATTTATTAAAATCCTTTTTAACTTATTTGGTTAGCACATCATGATTATAAATAAGTATAAGAAGGCTACCCAGAGAATTTCTTTCATGGCATGTCTTTGTATAAAAAGTTAGAAATAGATCGCTATTACCAACATACAAAGTGTTAACGCCTTGATAATATCGAAGTACAGATAACAAATAAATTATATTTGATGCATGTCATAAACATCTTATTATTAGATTGTGTGAAAGCGTCCTAAACAAACTTTATTATTGGAAAGGATATTGTCCAATGCCTAAAAAAGTATAGGCAAAATCGTAGGTTTAAATGGCTATTTGTATGTTGAAAGAGACAAGTTTGGGTATTACCTATGTTCTTATTCAATCGATCTAAATTTAGGAATAATTGCAAATAGCAAATTGTGTTTATTTTAACATAGGATTGTAAGAGTAAAACAAAACAGAATAATAAGAATGTTATTTATTATTAGTATGTAATTTATATTAGATTTATAAGAATACAAATATTTAATGGTTACATATGATTGCTCTATGTAGTAATATATAGATATGTTGAACAAGGAAATCAATTTAATTGACTAAATTTGATCTATTCAGTTAAAGTAAATAAATTAGGTGTAAGTGATGAATTGGTTTTTTTTTTTGAGTAAGTAAAAGAATTTTTATTTAATTAACATTACAAAAATAGATAGGCGGGAAACTGTGATGGGTTTGTTTAACCAAAGTAAACCAGTAACAAAAATAAACTAAGTATGTACGATAGACTTGATGTTGAAAGTAACGATGGTAGATGGGTTGTTAAAATGTAATAAATTTTAGGTGTCTACAGTGTACCCTTCTTTCAAATGACATTATGACTAAAAAAATTGTTGTCTCAAAGTATAATAGAAATAGGCTTTTTAAAAAAGGATAGAACTAGATGTAGGATACTCTATTCATTAGGATGAATGGGAGTTAAGAGATGGGCTGGAGATGTGACCTCAAAAGAGAAGGCACGTTGATAATACTTGACTGCTCTCTCAAAAATGAGAACAAGGACTAAATGTTTTAGGAACTGGTCAAAGTGGGGAAATTGTTAGATATGTGAATATTGGGATGATGATCAGATGAGATGTTTTTTATTAGAGGAAAGTAGGTTTTAGAGGGACCTGAAACCCTTTTACAATAAAATATTATATAAAAAGAAACCATCAATGAACCTAACATTGAACAATAGTATAATATCATCAACAAAAATAGGGGATAAAATGAAAAACCTTCAAAATTTTGAAAATTATTTGCACTCTTTTGGACTAGATTATTGTTGATGTTGTGAAACCTATTGAGAATACTATCAATGAGAGTGATGTCGACCAAGAATTAGTCATCTAATTCTTTAATTTTACATTACCCATTGAGGAATTAGAGGCACCCTTTGATAAACCTTGGATAGCCTATGCCTTTTAATTAAACCTTTTTAGCTCATCACAATTATTCTCCATTGTATCGTCGACCACCATGACAACTCTTAATTTCTCATGCACTTTTGCAATGGCATCCTCCAAGGTTTTGATGAATTGTTCATGCTCCTCTTTCAAGTCTTTGATTCTTATGGCCGACTCCTATGTAGTGGTAATAATTTTGATAGCACTATGCACATTAGGGATTGGAACACACCTTTTCTTTCAAATCTATCTTTCCTAAAAATGCCTCAAAATTAGTATACCTTGCTATCATTTTGAATAAGTAATTTAATATCTTTGGGGCTGATATCATTTATTCCCCATCATTGCACATTAGGTTGCACAACACCTAAGTTTTTGAAGCCATCCATGATCAAAATATATTTACAATAAATATGAGAAATGTTATACATTTGAGAGGAGTATAATAAACTTAAACTATCAAGGATTGAGGTTTTTATCACCCAGTTTGGGGTTTGGATCCCTTTTACTTAGTTGATAATATTCAATGATTTATATTCGATCTAAACCTTTGTAAATCCCTAAGAATTTAGCATTTTTAGGCTAAATTAGGTTGCAGAAGCCTCAACATAGTGGTTTGTCTGAGAAACCAAAGGGAGGGCCACCACTGAGACAAACCTACCATTACAATCATGAGCCACTTTCCCACAACCAACAATTCTAATATTTTATTTTGTTGTCCCATTTGTATTAACTTTAATCCAACCTTTCAAAGGTGCTTTCCAGACCACACCCTCTCTAATTTGCTTCTATTCATCTAATGGAAAATTAATATTCCATTGAATATTCCACTAATTTTGTACACAAATTTCTAACTCGGAAGGGAAGAAGAGGGGCCTTAAATCCTTACAATTATTTCTTGAAGCCAAGAAGTTTTCCTTTGCTATATATTCAACCTTTAAAGTCACTGAATGAGGGTGATAAACATCTCTAAAGATCTTATTGGTTCTCTCTTTCCAAATACCTCAAGCAATATGCAACATAAAAAGACATAAAAGAAGCAAAAGGGAAGGTTTGGAAAAAAGGGGAACTCAATGAGTATAACATTCAGAGGGATGCTAGAAACACCCATGAGATCTTCCATAAATTGATTAAATGAAACCAAGCCTCTCTATGAAGGGAATATTTCAAGAGTATATGAAAAAATTATTTGACATCTTCCATGCATAAATAACATCTATTAGGAAGAGGTAACCTCCTCTTTCAAAGATTTTTAATGGTAATAATTTATTATAAACTATGAGTGCAAAGAAGAAATTGATCTTAGGAATAATAGTTAAGTTCCAAACTAAGGCCTAAAAGGAACAAGGATAGGGATCCCAAACTTGCATCAAAAAGGATTTTGAGACAAAAAATCAACCACCAGGAGTGAAATCCCTAACAAAAGAATCTTCAATAATAATAGACAAAATATAAACATTGTATATAGTAAGTCCTAAAGAGGGCCTAATTCCAAATTAATAGAAAGAATAGTCACCCAATGAAAATTTTGGATATAATGTACCACCCAGTGGAAAAACTTTTGAATATATATTCTTGGACTAACTAGCGTGGGAAGAATAGACCAGTGGATAATCACCAAACCACTATTCATCCCAAAAAAAGATGTTTCTCCCATCCCCCAAGAACCATCTAATATCATGCAAAATAATGAATTTGTTTTGTAAAATAAAATTTCATAAAACCAAACATGATTTCTTCGAACCATTGTCAACTAGAAAATCCCTGAATTGGTAATAAGCTAAAAATATATTTTCTATGAGAGGCATCCATCGATTCATTCTTCTCCTTAAAATTCCTCATAAGTTGTTTATCCAAAAGACTCCTATTAATCCTCCTTGTCTTTTTAATGGCCAAACCACCAAAACCACCAAGGTGTTTAGGAAGACAAACTTGATCACAGGCTATTAGATGCAATCTATCTTTATGTTCTTCTAAGCCTATTCACAAGAAGTTTCTCTATATTTTCTCCATTTTTACTTAAATATTCTTGGAGGCATTGAACAAACTCATAGTATACACAAGAAATTTTTACAACAAATACTTAATCAACTAAAGTTTACTAGCTTGGTTTAGAAGCACCCCTTTCAATTTAGCAAATTTTTATTGAAATTTTTCAATAAGAGATACCCAAAAGAAATTTATAATTATATTTTAGAAAAGAGAAAGCCCCAAATAATTAGAGGGAAGGTCCATAATACAGAAACCTGGGATCATAAAAATGAGATGAGATGTTGTTGAAAACAATTAATAGCTACTATATATAATTATTGGTACGATGCAATATTATTATATAAATTTGGTAGCCATCCAAAATATAGGATCTATAATTATGTCAAAAAAATAAAAGTAACGTGAGAGAATGATATAGTCATAGCCAAAGTTTCCCCAGTGGAGATGGTCCAACCATGCAGCAAGATTCAACGCAACAGAAAAACCAACTTAGAAACAAGAATAGACAATCAACATGCTATAACAAATCTTCGCATTATCTCAGAATCAAGTATTTACATCACGTTGGTCTGCAACATGTTGATTATAGTGTTTTGGCATACATGCCTGATTACAATAGAAATCTAGATCTAAACCCTAATTCTAACCTTCCAAGGTTATCTTGCTTATTTACTACCTGGCACTACTAAACAAAGATCAAGAGCCTCACTATATAGAGCCTTCGTGCCACATACGTCGGCTAGCTCAATTAAACCGTCAAAGAAGAAGAAAATGTAATATATCAAATATAAATTAGCACCCAGATCATAAATATATTAATTCCAAGATGTATAAATTATGCGTGATCCAAGAGAGATATCAGCCAAAGATCCAATAACATTAGGATATGAGTCACCAAGCTTCGCAGATTAGCTTCGTAGGATTAGAAAACTCCAACTAACTGTTAGATCATGAAGAACACACAAAACTGACCATAAATCCAAAATATGTCTATAGCCAAGTATCCAATCGAGGTGCCAACCAACACATAGGTACAACATGATGCCCAGAACAAATCCTTTGGTTTGCAACACCAAATGGTCTAAAACCAAGGGAAATGACAAGAAACACGAAAGTCATAAAGTAAACAAAAATAAGAACAAACTAAAATGGAAATCTTTTTGGGTGATGCAAGATTGCCAACAACCTACAGGTTATCCTGCATCAAAGAATAGTTTTATTTTATGAAAGGAACTAAATGCACAATATCAAGGTGAGCCATAACACAGCATAATTTTGCGACGTGTGCCTTAGTCTTACAACTTCAAACATAAGTAATAATTCCCTATGTAAACTTAAGTAAGTAGGTGTAAATAAGACTTTAAATATGAAACATACATGTTCAAAGTATATTTCCTTGAGTAAAACTAACAATGCTAAAATATACATAGATGGAATAATGGGTCACAAATATGAAGCCATGTTAGATACTCATACATATAAATTAACATCACATATAGATATTAGGACAAAATGTTAGAAAAAAATCCAAATCTACATAAGCAAAAAAATGCAATAATATATCTAGTAGTATGAAAACGATAAGAACCCTATGTGAAGAATAATCCACCTCATGAAAGAAGAGATATAAAGAAAAACCCCTTAATGTAGACTATTCTACATTGATGGTATAAGATTTATAATGAACACTAAAGATATTCTAAGAAAGTAAAGTAATATTATTTTCTTTACACAGAAAAAGAACCAAGAATGTATGTAGAAATTCTTATCATTATTTAAAGGAATATGAATGAAGAAAATACAAGATATATTATTGTAAGGTTCATGCCCTTTGTCTCCTTGTGATGTGCACTAAAACACTTGGGTTTGTGACACAGATTTTAAATTCATATTTATTTTATAATTCTATTGATTATATATGTATTAATATGTCAATATTTTGGTGCAACAACAACCACCAATTTTTAATAAAGCCTAGATCATTGGTTCAAACCCTATTCTTGCATTAGGGGGATTATTGCATGGTATGTGACCTTTGACTCCTTGTCATGGGTAACATGAGGGTTGAGTTTGCAACATGGCTCAAATACCCCATGTAGACTCTATAAGTCTAGTGGTTGTATTTGGAATTAACGGGTCAATCTTTTGGTGCAACAGAAACAAAAATATATGAAGTCTCTAAACTATTGACAAGTCACATTGAAGATTCTAAAAGTTTCTACAGCCAAATTAGATTCTTAAGGCAAAAATAAGGAAGATAAAAATCTAAAAATGAATTGAAATAGATATAAAGTATTCAAAATAGGTAGATGAATCCTTCAAATGTTTGTAAAGGATCTCCATGAAAAAGATAAAATATGGAATGATTATGAATAAAGAATAATAGGGTCTAAATATATCCTCATAGCATCAAAATCGATTATCCTAGTCTATGTGGGCTAGCATCAAAGAGGAGATGAATATCCATAACAATGTCATTTACATTTTGATGATAGGAATCCCAAAATGTATCTATAATGTTTTACCAAATATTCACCCCAATCAACTATGTATTGAAGGTAATAAATATTTTACTATATTAAACAATTATAATGCATGGATAAATAAAGATTAGTCTCTTCAAAATGAACAAGGGATATATATATGAGTTTAATGCAAGTGATTCATATACACTACTCAACGTATGGAAATGTGTTACATAGAATGTTTGGTCTGAGTTTCAAATGAATTTGATAATGTTAGAAGTTAATATTACTTATCCTAAAAATGTTAAATAATAGATAAATAAGACAAATCCTCTAAATATGGATTACAAACCATAGAATGCTAAGTATTAATTGCAATGTTTCATGGAGGATAAGTAGTGGGACTAGTCACAATAAATCATAATTAAAATTTACCAATTTTTTAATGATCAATCAATAGCACTAATGGATTATCCCAATCATGTTTTGGAAGAAGACAACCAAGGAAGTATCATTATCTTTAGGAATAAGAAAACTAATGTAGGATAATTTGGTACTAGAGAATCAGTTTTATTTTTTTGCATTTCATAAACTTTTATCAAAACAGAATGAGGAGATTCGAGGTCAATTGTGGAAAGCATTGGGTTAAAATTAATAATATGACCAATAAATTCAAGGAAGTAATAAAACTTTCCTTTTCATACAAGTTCTTTATATAATGTACGTAGTCTTAGGAAAAAAACAATAGGGAAAATAAAATAAATGAAGAATTTTAAAATGATTTGAAATTTTATCTTCCAAAGATTTATACTTCCATCTTTCCATAGTGTGGTAGAAGGATGAGTTGAAATACCCCTTAATAATAATTATATTCTCCTCAAAATCCCGTCATACAATAGACTAATCAAAAGAATATTGAAACAATAAAAGTATAATATTATTCCTCAGTCTTCATGAAATTAAAGATTCTATTTAGTCATATTGATCTGTATTATGCCTTGCATACCCTTCCCTACATTTTGCATACAAAATGCCAGGTCCCCCCTTTTTATTTCCTATTTTTGTTCTTTTCTTTCTTCCTTTTTCCTTTTGGTTTTCCTTTTTTTTTTGGCCTAATTCCTTGCCACTCCGGGGTTCTCCTGGTCTGGCCTGGTCTTGGTCTCCCTTCTGCATTTGTTATTTCTTTAGGGATCTGTGTCCTAGAGTGTCCTTCCCAAATGGGTGGTTCCAGATTTTTGTGCCCAGTGATTGTTTCTTTTCTTTGGAAGGAAAGTGACCATAAGGCATTGGTGGGCCTGGGTCCTAGTTGCCGATGATTTTATTGAAGGTACTTTTGGTAATTGATGCACTTTCCTAGGAATTATTTAAGGTGTTTACCTTGTCACTTTTACACTTACCACAAACAAGTTACCTTCTGGTGAGCTTTTCTAGAGAGCGAAGCAATTTATTTTCTAAGTGAAGTGTTCTGGCTAGAAGGTGTAGTAGTGTGTCCGTCAAGTCTGGTGGAGTGTTTAGGTGATAGAGTGAAGCAGTAATAGGTTCTTCCATTTGACATTTGTAGATTCAGGTAAGCCCCTTGCGATCCTTCCTTTGTTTCTTTTCTGTTTCCTTTCATTTTCTATTTTCTTTGCGTGTTTCATCAATTTCATCTTTTTCTTTCATGGCGTGCTCATTGCCATTTGGTGTCTTCAGGTCGTTTCCTTTTTCCTTTTGTTTCTTGTTTTCTCTTGGTCATCTTTTTCATCCATCTTGTCGCTCCAAGGGTGCATCTTCTATTTGGCACGACACTGTCTTTGAGTCTAGTGTGTCCTCTTCCCTTCGTAGTCATCCAGCTCAGAAGGAAAGGCGTCTGCACTCCTGGGATATAAATTCCTATATAGTTATTGTCTTCTCCCTGCTGGGGGAGTCTATAAATTGGTCTGGTTTTGGTTGGGTCATGTACATTTTTATATATAGGCTGTAATTAGCTTGTGGGTTCCCTGTATGGTAGAGTTGGTGGGGTGCGCTCTATGAAGTTTAGTCTGTGGGCCTCTAAGTTAGAGTGTGCGAGCTCTGGAAGCTCGCTGTGATTTTTTCCATGTGGTTTGAAGTTGTTTCTCAGTTGGGTGTTATGGAAGTTGTCCCTAAAGGGCCCATTTTTCATTTTTATTCTTTACAAGGTCTCAGACCCCGTCTGCCCAATAACCAGGCTCACCACCCTAGTTGGTGACACCCTGGATGATGAGGAGGTAAGTGTGTCAATTTTAGGGGCCATCTCGTCAGCAGGTCATTAAATTTTGTCTCTCTTCCATCTGTTTTTCCTTAATGGAGAACTTAGTTCCCACAAACGAATAATCAAAACCCATCCAAAAAGGCATTCATGCCACTCGCGCCAGAACAACTGTCTGATTTTGTCATTACTCATCCGAGTGGATAGGCACATGTTAAAGTATGATTATTGATTCAGATGTCTTATTCCTTGCAGTCATTGTCTTTTCACATTAGTTTCAAGTGTGTTATGGCCTTTCCCACCTTACGCGACCTACTTTTTGAGTTATCATTTTGGATCCTTGGTTAGCAGGAAGTGTTTTATATGATAAAATTGCATAGTATTTTTGACATATATTCCCATTTAGGATGCCCTAATGATTCTTCATTTCAGGTGAAAAGGTGAAGATGTTCTCATGACATATGGAATCCAGAACTTCTCAATGTTTATGTACTAATGATTGTCTAATTTGTAGGTACAAGTTAAAGTAAGAAATAAATGTCTTCAGGACCTTTACCTCCTGGGAGTCTAGAACTCCCAAGCGTCTCTACAGACACAAGAAAGAAGAATAAGGTAGAAAAGACATTGGTGAAGCTCCCACTAACCCATAAATATAATAATAATGGGACAGAGTCTGCATTGAAAGAGATCATCAACATAGATGTTGACACTTGGGCCAAATTGTAGGGCCTTATTCAGATGATCTATCAACTTTGACACTCCAATGACTCCATCTTAGTTAATTTAGCGGCATCCAGAATCATTCAAGCAGCTAGTTTTCCATTCTCATTATAAGCACCGGATCTAATTTTGCTCCTGGCTAGGGGTTATTTCCAAGGAAGTATGGTTGCTGACGTGGTGTCCTCTACTCCCCTCAGATTCCTGGTGCCCATTGTCACATTGGATCATGACACCACTACCACAGGGTGGTGTATCTTGTAATTCACGGGAGCTATTTCTCTCACAAAGGAAGAGGCCCTCCAGAAGTATGAGAATGCAAAGGACATGGCCTGGTGCCACCTCAACACACATTGGATGAAAATTTCATGCCAGGACTACAAGAAGATGTGGACAGATATTCCGCACTCTTAATTTAAGGAGCCCATCCAAGTAGGAATTACCTTCTTATGTAGGATCTTTAGGAAACCACATGCCCAAGAATTATCCCTCTAGATGTATTATTTATTATATGGTATGACCACCAACAAGGCTCACTTCGACTGGACTGATATCATTGCAAAACATGTAGACGCCCAGCTGAGGAGGGTCGATATAGAGCGGAAGTTCTACATGACTTCCTACGTCCTCTAGCCTCTCGCTCGACAGTCCAAGGTATTCTAGGGTTGACAATGGTTGGTGTTCTTGGGGAAGGACCTGGTTAGTTCTCTCCATGGGATCACTTCCCCCATATTCAATGGGACTAGAGCTTACCATATTTTTGTAGAGTCAATGATGCCTTCATCTTTCACGGGATCAAGACGATCATCGGTGATCGGGGATATTGATTATCTCCGTAGGCCATGGACTTGGTTGGTGTGTGTGGATGTTAATTCATCCTATTTTCCAAGCACACATACATTCGGGTATCTGGCTTCTCTAGTGAGCCCTTCCTATTTCCCAAGCATTGTGGGGCTAGGGTAATTTTGTTAGTTTTTTGCAGGCATATTTTGGGGTTACATTCCTTGGCTACCATAAAGAAAGTTACTACCTTGACGTTCCCTTTCATTTGTGGGGAATACTCTTGCTCCCTAGTTGCGGCCCAGAGAGCCAAAAATGAGCTAAGTAGTCTTAACTTAGAAAAATATTATTTCTGCCACAAGGATTTTGATCCCCTTGGGCGACTCGCGAGGTTGATGCCAAAGGGGGTGAACCCCCATCATGTCCGGCATAGAGAAGATTTTTGGGCCAACTGCCAGGATGATTATGATGTCTGAAATCAATACTACACTAGGATAACAAAAGGGCTGATGGAATAGCTCAATCTCTGGATATTCCCATGGACGTTTTCAGACACCAAGCCCCTAGAGGACCCTAAGTATAAAGAAACAGGTTTAGATAAGATGGACCTCCCTCCGGTGGATTGGGATACACCAGAAAGTTTTGATATAGAGGTCATCTTGAGACTATTAATTGAGCGCAACCACCTGTATTTTGAGAAGGTCTTCTCAAAGAGTGTCCATTTGGACAAGAATTGTTTGGGAGCTTCATGTTCCTGGGCCCCAGAGAAATCCAAAGCCCATGAAAAGAAGAAGGTTGGTGTCCCGCCACCGACCCTGGACCCCATTTTGGCTCCCCTTATGGAGCAGTTGTGTTAAAAGCTAGAACACTCATGGAAATTAATGGATGCAGCAAACGCCAAAGTGAATTTTTGTCTTGGAGATGCCCCAATAGGCTCTAGGCCCTTGCTAGGAGGCTCTCCCTCCTTGGCTATCTTATTAAGTCCAACATGTGAATCATAAATCACTAGAGTAGTGGTAGCTGCAGAGCCTGAAGTGCAACTAAAAAGGAGAAAGAAACAAAAAGCAAGTCGGTCCCCACAAAGAAATAATCTGGGTCTAGAGCCTGAAGATGTACTAGAGGTTGAGGTAATTTCTTCCACCTCCTTCGAAAAAGAGGATCATCCAGCGAGTCCCCCGAGATAGCATAGATCAACGTCGATGATTTCTTCCCGATGGGCAATCTCAAAGAATTACACGGTAGGGTTGACTGCGCCATAGAAGGAATAGAGGGACATGAAATTGAAGTCCCTATACTTGAGTCAACAGGGCCAAAAGATGTGGCAGCTCAAAAAGAAGGCAAGCCCTGACTTGATGAAGTCGAAAAGGAAGCATTACCAGAAGAAACGAATGATCCATTTTTAGAACAAGTATTGGCTGAAGAGGGAACCAAACCTTCGTGAACAACCATAACCTCTAATGCATCCCTCTTGGACTTAACTAATAATCAGGGCTTTCTCGCACCACTAGACATGGCAGGCAAAAAAATTGCAGCCATTTTTTAGCAAATATATCTCATTGAAATGCCTCTCCCTCCCCCTCCACCTAGTCCACTAGAGCATGTCATCTTGGAAGGTGATGGGGGGAGGTAAAGAACACATAGACAAGGACCCCACCTATAAAATGGATAATACTCCAAAGGGTGGACTTGAATTGAACCCCTAAGATACTTCAAGCTTGGGGATGATGATGACAGGCGGTCCAGATGCCCCGCCACAATGGTTAGTGGAAGCCCAAAAAAGGAAAGCCCTAACTACTATCACGTCCCAACTATCACTTGCCAAGATGTTGGCCGAATGCCAAATTACCAATAAGCCTAAGAAGGCTCATACCCTTCGTAGCACTAGAAGGGCCCTAGATGGAAATGTTGTGGCGATAGTCACCGCCCTTCCAGTAGGAAAAGAGGACTTTGTGATAGCTGCGAAGAATATGTGATCACAGAAGTGTCTCTAGGAAAAATAACTCAACAGGGGGAACTAGACCTCCTAAGAAAAGTGGGTCAGGCTATTTGGGCTCGATATGTAAAGTAGTCTCATAGGATCCAAGAGTTAAAAGAAGCCAATGCCAACCTTTCAGGACTCTTGGTAGAATTAGTGCGCCCCTCTCGTCTAAAACACCCAAACCCTCAGTTTCAGGAACTCCACTAACAAAGATAAATATTGACGCTCTGAAGGTCATGAAAAAGAAGGCATTAGTGGTGGATGAGTGGATCACTCATTAGGTGTATAAGAAGTTTTCAGTGGTGGATGAGTGGATATTTTGCCTAGAAAAAGTTGTTAGAGTCTCTCCCAGAATTTTTCTAGGTGAAAGATCTAGGAAAGTAGATAGAGGCCACCCTTCCCTAGTGGCAGGGAGAGAATGAGAAGTATGAAGACTAGAGAGATACCTCGTCAGAGATTCTGGATCTTGAGGAAGACAAGCTAATAAATACTAGGATTCTAGGGGATGAATCATATGGATTCCTCTGGACTCAATAATCCAAACTTGCATTCAAAGTCTCTTTGTTTCCTTAGGTGGATAAGAAGTTGTCAGAGTCTCTCCCAGACTTTTTCCAGGCGAAGATCTAGGAAAACAGATAGCGGCCATCCTTAGCGGTGGATAAGAAGTTGTTAGAGTCTGTCCCAGACTTTTTCCAGGTGAAATATCTAGGAAAGAAGATAGAGGCCACCCTTCCCTAGTGGTAGGGAGACAACAAGAAGTATGAATACTGGAGAGATACATCGTCAGATATTATGGATCTCGGGGAAAAAGATCTAATAAATACTGGGATTCTAGGGGATGAATCATATGGATTCCTTCGGACTCAATACTCTAGACTTGCATTCAAAGTCAAAACTAGAAGTCAACTGGTACAAGTGTTCAAGGAATAATTGCACATGATTTGGACTCCTTTGGATCAATATGCTTCCCTCATCCAAGAGATTACATTGGCTGATCCTCTCAGCCCTGGGACTTACACTCCCATTGATTCCATAGTTGGTAAGTTTGATGAAGTGATCGAGGCTCAACTTTGATCCAGGGGAAATATTGATTGTGCCACCATGGTGGGACTCTCCCAAGTGTTTCTCAAATCCCATGATGTAGCCAAGGTGGCTGTGGATTTAAAAGATAATGCTGATAGTGTCGGCCTCCATTTCAAAGGATCAGTGGATCTTCGTGATTGTTTTAAGGGCATAGAAGAAGAGGGCATCCTGCAGAGTCTAGAGGCATATAAAAAGATCAAAAGCCAGTAACATATTCGAGACTCTAGAGGTCCTTCAACTAAAGGTTTCCAGTAGTTTTCATTCTTTATGCTTTGAGCGTAAGCTCCTGCACCTTGATTCTTGGGTCCCAATTTTTATATTCTTTATAGTGATGAGTGTTGACAGCTCCCTCAAGCTGACCAATCACTATCCACAAAATGCTACAAGGACCATAGCTATACTTCTTGGTATGACTAATCATTGTTATCCCATTTGTTCACTGCAAACGTCTCCTGAACCCTGAGGTGCCGTACTAGCATTTACTCCCTGGCCTACTTCCATTTGCCAAGGTCACCGATGTACAAAATAAAATTAAAGAGGGCATATGGCCCAGGTCACCTAAGGAAGATCTATCACGTCTGTAGTACAATGACACTCTTTCCAATGGAATTTCTCCTGAAGCTCTTTCCTTTATTTCTTCTCTTCTCTTCTCAAATGATTGTAATATATTTGGAAATTCAGACAACGCAAGTAGTACCAGCTGTAAATAATGTAATATAATGTAAATAAATGGCATAATTTCTTAGGTAGTTAGAGTTTTCTATGAATACATGGCCCGACATCATTCGAAGGGTCAAAGAATTTATGAGTTAGTTGTCCACTATTAATGCAAGATTTTAGTATTTTTAGCAATCTTGCGTTCTTAGAAGTTTTAGAGTAGATTAATGCTCCCTTGTAGCCGTTAGTGTAACTACTAGTGAAGCTAGATTTGAAGTTAATGAAAGAATGAGGAACACCATTCAGCTTTGAGCTCTGTGTTGCTTCCGATCCCAGAGTTAGAAAAACACTTCTCATGTTGTATGCTTTCTTATGTCCTTTGTTCCTGTTTTGTAATGATTCGATGAAATACTTTGTTTTTCTACTGATATATGTCTGATTAAGGATTGCATGTATATCTAGTATCCATTTTTTATTTTATCTGGAACTTAGTTGATGATATGAGAACATATGTCATGGATATAGTTTGAAATATACACTAACCCTACCTCATCTTTTTCTATTTATTTTTTGAATACTAACTACACTTTTAGGGATCCCATTATATCCAAAACTTTAGCGGTCTACGAGTCAAAACCAACTATCCCCTAAAAAAAAATAGTTATATGTCTAACTAAGCTAAGCCGCACTGTTGTGACCTAGTAACCAGGTGCTTGGAGGCTAAGAGAATTCATTCTCCTGAAAACCTCTACAGGCGGAGTTGGCCAGTACTCCGGTACCCAATGACAACTTATCCCCTATTGGCGGAGCCAGTCACAAAGTCCCATAAAAAATCTTACCACTTTTTAATTTGTGGCATTAGAGTTTCTACTTTCTAGTTTTGAGGTTTTTAAGGTTATTAAAGAGATTAAAAAAATGTTTCACATATTTGTAGAGAATAATTTCATATATGTCTTATTTCTCAAGAGAATAGGCTAGGATTATATATATTAGATTACCTTTGAGGCATGTTTTCATATCACATATTTTTCAAGTAGTCATGGTAGAGGTAAATGGGTATCTAACTTTGGATGTAGAGAAATTAATATTATGTGAGGTGGAAGAATTGTTTCAAGAGTAAAATTTTGAAAATAATCATGTTTAAGTTTTTTGATATATTATGGAAAAGGATCTTGACCCCTAACAAAATTAAGATAAAAAACAAAACATCAGAGTATCAAGAACAAAACAACAACAAATATCACATATCTAGAAGCATGGAAAATACTTTGATACATAAATTTCCCAAATGTAATAAAAACAAATTCAACAAAGGACACATCTCTCTAGTTAACCTATCTACCAACATCATAATCATATAACCATAATCCATCATTGTTGGTGAACCATAATTGATTGAATGTTTGAAGATGCTAATTTGATCACTCAAATGGAGAAAGATAATGCAAGAGATTAAATATGTTAATGTATTGTATTATCATTGATGTCAACTTGATATAATCTGATTGGTTATACACAAAGTGTCAAGACATCAGAGAAATGAAAAGATAAAGGTTATGCTTTCAGTAATGCATAAAAAAAAAGTATTCACTAAGTGACTGCAAACACTGATAGTCAGTGGAACCCGACGAGAAGAGAACCCCAAGAGGAAAGTCACAGTGATACCCGAGAAGAATAGAAAGCATTACCAATGAGAAGAATAACAATGCAACCTAATGAGAAGAACTTCACAGTGATGCTCGACGGACAGACAACCCTGAGGGAGATGCCCAAGGAGAACTGAAGTGTTGAGAAAAGCTAAAAAAGAGTTAAAACACTGAAAAGAACTAAATTTCAGAAATGATAAAAGACTTATCTGGAAAGAGATAAAGATAGAGTTAACTGGTTGTTAATATTTTTTTCATCAACAAGTTAAAGCCAGAGATAAGTAAAAGATTTAAAGATGGTTTATCCAGTTGGCAAGAAGATATCTATGAGAAAAAATAGGAGAAAATCTTTAAATCAAGATTGGCTATAATTTTGGATCACACCAAGAACAAGAAACTCAAGAACTTAGAAACTATGATATCATGTCTATGAAGAGACAATATAATTCATTATGAATTAGGAGAGTGAATAGAGAAGAAGGATGCTGAAGAGAAACTGATGAAGAACAACTTCATACAGTACTGATCAATCAAGCTGAGGAAAGAGCTAAATAATTCTGTGAACATTGAGCAATACAGAAGCATAGAATCACTGAGAAGAAAGAAGTGGCGCAAAGGTATTGAAAAGTGACATTGATAAGAAAGGTATTATGAGCTTAAAATAGATCTAAAAATATGCAAAGTTTGGTTGTATGTGTGAAAAAATCATTTACTGTTTCATTTTAACCATTGGATCAGAAAGTCTCTTAACTGAGCCGGACTTAAAAATCCTTTCTATATTGAGATACAACCCAAGAAGTATCAAAAAGTTTGTCATAAAGATAGCATGAGGTGAAAGATACCAATTGACAAGCTACATAGGGTTTGGACATAGAAGGTAACATAGAGATTCCAAATATCAAGTGACAAACTATTCTATTTAAATCCTCTAACAAGGTCACACCTAACAATGTGTTTATAACCTTTAACAGGGCTGTCTCTTCACTGAGCTCACTTCAGAAGAGTGAAAATTTTGGGTTACCTATCCCAAGTGGTTTTTCCCTTAACATGTTTTCCACGTTAGAAATCCATGTGTCAATGTGTTTATGAGTCATTACTTTAGTGTTTTGCATTACACATAACTAATTTGGATTGATCAGTATACAATACGAAATTTACTATTTTTTGGTAAATGAAAGATTTCTAATCGGTAAACAATAATAATAATGTTTAACAGTGAACTCTAATAAGTAGTTATTTGTAAATATTGTTTGAAGGCATGCACCTTGTAGAACTGAAGATAACTAGTGGCTTAATATAGTGGTACTAAGTTTTGGGTTGATTTATTGGAATATTTTCTGGGCCACTGATTCACCCCCCCTGCTCTTAGTTATTCTAACAATTGATATCATATCTTGTCTGCTTAGAATGGGAGTTTAACAACTCAAGAAAATGACCACAAGATGAAAAAATGAGATGTTCCCAAGTTGAACAAAGACAACTTTGCATCATGGAAAATAAGATTAAGACTCCACCTAGTAGGTATTGGTAATGATGTTACTCAACACCTAGATATTGAATGTGTCACATACAGGACCTCACACTCTTGATCAATTGAGAGAGAAGCATGAGAATAATTGCATAATGATAGACCTTGCTTCCTCACTCTCTGATGCTGAGTTTGAAGATGTCAAAACTTGCACCTCTGCAAAGAAAATGTGGGATAAATTGAAGTTGGTACATGGAGGAGATGCTAATGTACTAAGAGCCAAGGATGAAAGCCTAAGAGGGAGGTTTGATAACCTAAGGATGAAAGGATAAAATATCACTCAGTATAGCTACAGAATAAAAGAGGTAGTCAATGCTATTTGAGGAGTTGGAGGTGTACTTGAAGAAGAGATAGTGCTAAGTAAAATCCTAAGAACCTTACTTCCTATATATCCTATTAGAATGTCTACTATATAAGAAATGAGAGCAGTTGCAAACAATAATGTTACTCTAGATAGTTTGATTGGTAGACTAATTTCTTTTGAGATGACTAACTTTGACAATAGTGTCTTACCATCTATAGAGTCTGCATTCAAATCTTCTTTGAATATAAGTAATTCAAGTCATAAACACACTATGAGGAATGATAGTGAAAGTGATAGTGATGACCAAGGACTTGATGAGATTGAAGTGCTAATGGCAAGAAGATTGCAGAGAAGCAAAGGTAGATACAAAGGTAAATTACCACTTGTATATTTTAATTGTAAAGAGGTTGAACACTTTGCTGCAAGATGTCCTCATAGAAGAAAAGATGACATAAGTAATGAGATATCATATGAAAATAAGTTTGACTGAGGTGATAAAAGAGATTACCAAAGCAACCATCAATCTGAAAAAAGAGATACCCAAGACTACAAGGACAAAGGAAAGAAAGATTGTTACTTGGGTGAGAACAGAGATGATGATACTGAAACTGAATCTGATGAAGATATTGAGATGGTATTTTTAGCCATGAAGGATGATTCAGACAAAGAAGAAAGGTATGTTGAGACTGCACTCATATCTAAGGTTAGTAAGAATTATGTCTAGATTATAGATAATAGTTGCACTCACCACGTGCCCAGTGATAAACAAAATTTTGAAACTTTTGAGTACTATATTGGTGGATCATTAAGAATGCGTAATGACAAACCTTGTCCAGTTGAAGGTAAAGGAACCATAATGTTGAATAGCATGATCAAATGTGAAAATTCTTATTGGGTAAAAGGACTAAATTATAATCTATTGAGTGTTTTAGAGCTGAATAATATAGGTCACTGAGTAGCATTTGAAAATAAGATGGAAAATATCTTCAATGAATCAAAAATGTTGATCGGAACTGGTGAACAGAAAAAGGTAACATTTTCTATCTTAATGATACAAACACTACTTGTTTAATATCTAGAAATGAAGACATATGGTTGTGGCATAAAAGACTATGCCAGGTGAATTTTGGCAACATGATAAAGATAAGTAATAAAATGAAAGTACTTGATGCTTACCGACCATGTCAAATCCCAAACATATCATGTGCAGGAATTGTCAAAAAGGTAAAATGACAAAGTGTAGTTTCAAGAGAAAAGCCCATACATCTAATGCAATTATAGAATTAGTCCATACTAATTTCTATTGACCCATGAGGACAAAGAGTTACTATGGTGATAGATATTTAATTCTCTTTGTAGATGATTATTCTAGAATGATGACAGTTATGTTCTTGAAAGATAAATCAGAAGCATTCAAGATGTTTAAATGGTATAAGGCTATGGTTGAAAAACAAAGTGGTAAGGAATTGAAATGCCTAAGATTAGATAGAAGAGGGGAATTTATTTAAAATTAATTCACTAACTATTTTAATGAGCATGGAATTAAAAGACAGGTTTCTGCACCAAGAACATCATAGCAAAATGGAATTGATGAAAGGAGAATCAGATCAATTGTTGACTGTGCAAGAACATTGATGATAGAGAAAAGCATCCCTCAAAATTTCTAGAGAGAAGCTGTCAGTACTACTATCTACATGGTTACATATGAGCTTTGGTATGGTTACATACCAGATGTAAGTTACTTCAAAATTTTTGGAAGTCAATGTTATATTTTGAAAGATGATGGAAATGGAAACCTTGAAACCTTGACTCCGAAAGTGAAGAAGGTATCTTTCAAGAGTATTCCACCAAGAGAAAATCTTATAAATGTCTTAACAAGTCCTCTAACAAAATCATTGAAAGTGCAAATGTCAAAATAGATGAATACGCTGAAAAAGGTAACATTTTCTATCTTAATGATACAAACACTACTCTATCCAAGCAACAAAGTATCACTCCCGAGAAATAGAACATTGCACCCGAGCTTTAGGTTGCAATTATAGAAAAATTAAGAAAATCCTCAAGGAGATGTTCTGAGCGATGGAGATTAGAATGAAGGTCAAGCTGATGATCAGAATGATGGACAAAGAGCTGAACTAAAACTTGCCAAGTATGTCAGAAGACATCATCCACAAAATTAAATCATAGGAGACAAGAAGGCTGGAATGAGAACAAGAAGTAAGTAACTAAAAACTAGATGTTTACTTTGTGATTTTGAGCCTAAATCTATTAATACTACACTTGAAAAAAAAGAATGGGTTAGTGCAGTGAATGAAGAGATGGAACAAATTGAGAAGAATAGTACATGGATACTAGTACTAAGACCAGATGACAAGAATATCATCGGTACCAAATGGATATTCATAAACAAGCTGAATGGGAATGGAGAACTCACAATAAATAAAGAAGGATTAGTATGCAAGGGGTATGCACAAGAAGAAGGTATTGATTATGGTGAAACCTTTGCACCCGTTGCTAGACTAGAAGGAGTAAGAATATTACTTTTTTATACTGCATTCAAAGGATTCAAGGTATACCAGATGGATGTCAAAACTTTATTTCTAAATGGAATACTGGAAGAAGAGGTATACATTGAACAACCATAAGGGTTTGTTGATCCAGACAAGAGAAATATGGTATGTAGACTACATAAATCTTTGTATGGATTGAAACAAGTGCTAAGAGCTTGGTATGAAAGAATTCATTCCTATCTCATAAACATTTAATTTGTAATATCAAGTGAAATAGAAATCTGTACTTAAAATAAGATACCGATGGTAATATTTTGATTGCTAAAATATTGGTTGATGATATCATATTTGGGGGAAATTAAATGTTATCCAAATCCTTTGCTAATGAAATGAGAAAAGAGTTTGAAATGTCTATGTTTGGGGAGATCAAATTCTTTCTTAGTCTACAGATTCTTCAACAAGATGCAGGCATATATATCACTCAGTCCAAATACATCAAGGAAGTTTTGAAGATATTCAAGATGGAAGATTCCAAACCAGCTGGAACACCTATGGGAACCAGATGTAAGATGAAAAAGGAAGACAAATAAAATGAGGTAAATCAGACCATGTATAGATTACTGATTAGAAAACTAATGTATGTTGTTCATACTAGATCAGATATAGCACATGCAGTTGGAATAGTTGCAAGATTCTCTGCTAATCCCAAAGAATCACACATGACTACTGTCAAGAGAACTATGAGACATCTAAAGAAAACCAAGGACTATGGATTATGGTATAAAAGAGAAGGAAAATTTGAGCTTCAAGTCTATATAGATGATGATTGGGCTATAAACTTAGATGATATAAATAACACAACTAAAGGAGCATTGTTAATGGGTGAGAGACTTGTCACATGGATCAGTAAGAAGCAAGGATGCATCTCACAATCTACAGCAGAAGCACAATATGTGGCTATTGCTGCAAACTTCTCAAATATTGCATGGATCAAACAATTACTAGAAGGTATGAATATGAAGATTATCGAACCAGTGATTATCTATTGTGATAATAATTGTGTAATTAATATCTCTAAGAATCCAGTCATGCATTTTAAGACTAAGCATATTTCTATCAAGTATCATTACTTAAGAGAACAAGTGCAAGAGAAAGAGGTGATACTGGAATATGATAAATCCAAGGAACAATTAGCTGATATATTCACAAATCAACTGCCTAAAGATACATTTGAGTACTTGAGAAAGATAATAGGGGTCCAACCCTTGTCTATTGGTCAGTAAGCTAACTAGGAGGCTACATCAGCCTATACACAATGAAAAGATCATTCATGTTGATGCAAGAAAGAAAAATGGATTGCAAAGAAACATCTGTACACAAAAAGGTACAATATGCACTGGACACCAGAGAGAATTTTGGATAATATAGAGTTGTAATACTAATGGACAGGGAAATTCAAGGAGTATATTATAAAAATGATGGATTGTTTGGCATTATTTTCAAAAGGAGATAGATTATATTCATTATCAATATGAAATATCCATCATGACTAGTGTAAGGGAGAGAATATCAAAAGGGAAAGTTGAAACTTGAAAGGGAGAGATTACATTTGAAAGGAAGAGAAGTATCTTAAGGGAGAGATGACTTATTGTTGTTAAAGGAAAAAAGAGATAATCAAGGAGAGGAATAGTCTAAGGGAGAGACAACATCAAAGAAAGAATCAAATGCTACTATATTTATCCAGTGAAGGGGTTCAAGATTGAAGAAGGAACAAACACTCTGTAAGAAACAAATCTAACCTATATGAGCTTGTCGAGAACTAGACATTTGTATTATTTATAGAACAAAATATTTGGTAGTTTGATGAACAACAACTTGGTATATTTCATATTATTTTAGTAATAATATATTGTGATAATGTAGTGTGTTGCCATCAGTGCCAAAGGGAGAGATTGATGAACCATAATTGATTGAATGTTTAAAGATGTTAAGTTGATCACTGAAATGTAGAAAGATAATGTAAGACATTAAATTGGTTAATGTATTGTATTTTCATTGATGTCAACTTGATATAATCTGAATGGTTATACACAAAGTGGCAAGGACTTTAGAGAACCAAAAAGATAAAGGTTATGCTTTCAGTAATGCATAAAAGATAAGTATTCACTAAGTGACTGCAAACACTGACAGTCATTGGAACCCCTGTGGAAAGAGAACCTTGAGGGGAAAGTTACAGTGATACCCAAGAAGAATAAAAAACATTACCAATGAGTAGAATCACACTGCAACCCGACGAGAAGAACTTCATAGTTATTCCTGACGGACAGACAACCTCAACGGAGATGCCCGAGGAGAACTGAAGTGTTGACCAAAACTAACAAAGAGTTAAAACACCAAAAAGAACTAAAGTTTAGAAATGACAAAAAAGATAGCTGACAAGAGCTAAAGATAGAGTTAACTAGTTTTTAATATTGTTTTCATCAACAAGTTAAAGTCAGATATAAGTAAAAGATTTAAATTTGTTTTATCTAGTTGGAAAGAAGATATCTACGAGATAAAATAGGAGTAAAGATTTAAATCAAGATTGGCTAGAATTTTGGATCATGCCAAGAAAAAGAAAGTCAAGAGCTTAGAGACGGTGATATCATGTCTATAAAGAGACAATCTAATTCAGTATGAATTAGGGGAGTGAATAGAGAAGAAGGATGATGAAGATAAATTGATGAAGAACAACTTCATACAGTCCTGATCAATCAAGCTGAGGAAAGAGCTAAAGAATTCTGTGGACACCAAGCAACAAAGAAGCACAACATCACCATGGAGAAAGAAGTGGAGAAAAGGTATTGAAAAGTGACATTGATCAGAAAGGTATTATGAGCTTACAATAGTTCTAAAAATGTGCAAAGTTGTTAGTTGTATCTATAAACAAACCATTTACTATTTCAATTTAACCATTGGATTAGAAAGTCTCTTAATCGAGAAGGACCTAAAAATCCTTTCTATATTTAGATACATTCCAAGGAGTATCAAAAAGTTTGATCATGAAGATAGAATGAGATGCCAGATACCATTTGACAAACTACACAGGGTTTGGAAATAGAAAGTAGCATAGAGATACCAGATATAAAGTGACAAACTATTCTATTTAAGTCCTCTAAAAAGATCACACCTAACAGTGTGTTTGTAACCTTTAACAAGGTTGTCTCTTCATCGAGCTCACTTCAGAAGAGTGAAAATTTTGGGTTATCAGTCAATGTGTTTATGAGTCATTACTTTAGTGCTTTTCATAACACATAACTAATATGGATTGATCAGTATACACTGAGAAATTTACTATTTTTTAGTAAATGAAAGACTGCTAATTGGTAAATAATAAGAATAATGTTTAACAATGAACTCTGAGAAGTAGTTTGTTGACAGGAATTTATGACGGTCTCACTAAGAAGAGATGAGTTGTCGCCGAATATCAGAGTATTAGCCAACTTCTCTTGAAGAGGCATTCGAGAGAGCTAGCTCTCCTGGCCTCCAAACACCTTATCAGGTGATAATGGTGAGGGCTTAGCTTAGTTGGAGAATTGACTATTTATTTTGAGAGGATAGCTGGTTTTAACTCATAGACCTCTGAAACTTTGGGTATAATGGGTTTCCTTCAAGCGTAATTTATATCCAACAAAGAAAATAGAAAAAGATAGGAGAGGATTAGTGTAGATCTCTAACTATATCTATGATACATGTTCCCTTAGCATCGACAAAGTACCAGATAAAATAAACAACAAATACTAGATATAAATATAACCTTCAATCACATGTACATATCAGTAGCAAAGTAATGTATTTCATTGAATCATTACACAACTGGAACAAAGGACATAAGAAAGCATACAACATGAGAAATGTTTTTCTAACTCCAGGATTAGAAACAATATAGAGATTACAGCTGACTGGTGTTCCTCATTCTTTCATTAACTTTAAGTCTAGAATCACTAGTAGTTATACTAGTGGATCCAAGGGAGCATTAATCTACTTTGAACTTCTGAAAGACAAGATTGCTAAAAGATTGAATGCTTGTATTGCTAGTGGATAGCTAAATCATCAATTTTTCAACCCTTAGAATGGTGTCCAACTTTAAATTTATAGAAAATTCTAACTACTTAAGGGAGTATCCCTATGCTAGCTATTTACATTATATTGCAATATTTATAGCCGGTACTACCTGTGCTATCAGAATTTCCCAATATAATACAATCATTTGAGAAGAGAAGAGAAGAGAAGAAAGAAAGAAAGAAGCCCTAGGAAAAATTCCATTGGAAACAGTG
The DNA here is from genome assembly GCA_018584345.1 of Thuja plicata. Taxonomy (NCBI): domain Eukaryota; kingdom Viridiplantae; phylum Streptophyta; class Pinopsida; order Cupressales; family Cupressaceae; genus Thuja; species Thuja plicata. The sequence continues at coordinate 534,339 of MU225138.1, forward strand.
TCTTTGTACTTGTAGACATGGTGGAGCTTCCCTAAGTGACCTAGGCCATATGCCCTCTTTAATTTTCTTATGTACTTCGGTGACTGGGCGAGTCAGGGTAGGATAGATACAAAATTCTAGAATGGTGCCTCAAGATCTGGGAAGCATCTATAGTGAACCTATGGATCAATAGTCACTAGTCACACCAAGAGGGACATCCATAGACCTGGAAACATACTGTAGATAGTGATCCATCAGCTCAAGAGAGATGTCAAAACTTATCACTATAAAGAATACAAAACTGGGAACTCAGGGTTTAGGATCCGAGAGCTTATCTCAAAGAATAAAGAATGGGATTGTATGCGGCTTATGTTGAAGGATCCCCAGAGTCTAGGAAATTTTACTGGCCTTTGAATCTTTTGTATGCCTCCAGAATCTGGAGGATGCCATCTTCCTCTATATCCTTAAAGCAATCCTGGTGATCCACAGATCCCTCAAAATGAAGGCTGACATCTTCAGGCCTATCTTTTAACGTTGTAGCCATCTTGGCCACATCATGGGATTTGAGAAAGACTTGGGAGAGTTTCACCATGGTCGTGCCACTAACATTTCCCCCAGGCCAGAATTGAGCCTCAACCACCTCATCAAACTTACCAATTATGGAATCAATGGGAATATAAGTCCCGGGGCTGTGAGGATCAGCCAATGTAATTTCTTGGATGAGGGCAGCATATTGGTCCAAAGGAGTTCGGACCGTCTCTAGTTGTTCTTCCAACACTCATACCAGTTGCTTGCTAGTTTTGACTTTGAATGCAAGTCTAGAAAATTGAGTCCAGAAGAACCCATATGATTCATCCCCTAGAATGCCTGTGTTCATTTACTTTTCTTCCCCAAGATTCAAAATCTCCAATGAGGTATCCTTCCAATCTTTATATTTCTTGATCTCTCCCTGCCACTAGGGAATTGTGGCCTCTATCTACTTTGATAAATTATTCACTCAGAAAAAGTTTGGGAGAGACTCAAACAAGAAAATTCTTATTACCCCAACCTGATGAGCGATCCATTCATCCACAACTAACGCCTTCTTCTTCATAAATTTCAGAGTATCAACATCACTTTGTGGTAGCACTGTCCCAGGAATTGAGGGTCCAGGTATTTTGAAAGTGAGGGGGTGCACTAATTCTATCAAGAGTCCCAAAATATTGGCATTGGATGCTTTCAACTCCTGTATCTTTTGAGATTTTTTCTCATATCGGGACTGGATAGCCTGACCCACCTTGTTTAGGAGGTCTAGTTCGCCCTGCTGAGTTATTTTACCTAGCGACAACTCTGTGATTGCATATTCTTTGACAACTACCTCAAAAATCCTCTTTTCCTACTAGAGGAGTGATGACCCTCACCAAAATATTTCCATCTGGGGACCTGTTATACACCGAATTTGCGCCTCTGATCTCAAGCTCTCTTGGTCTTGATAATCCAGTATAACAAGGGAATCATCTCTAGGTTGTGGGACCTATACTAACTGAGATGAGACCTCCAGGTTCTAGGCTGGTTCCTCTTGGATAATCACCTTAATTTGCTTCTTAAATAGGAAAGTAAAGCTTTTGAGGGAAAGGGATAGAAGGATTTCTTTGAAAGGGAAATGACTGAAAGCAAACTACCAACTAGGTGATGCACCGAAAATGGCATGAAAACATAACACACACAGGATAAACTCCTGGGTCAACTAAATCTGAATTGTAAATAAAACACAAGTCCCTTGTATAGGCATGCATAAATATTTCATAACAAGGTCATGAATAAACCAGTTAAAAGGAAAGACTTCTTCATAGTTAACAGCTTTAAACAATAAAATACTAGTTACAACCTGCAAGCAGACATACTCTTCTGCAAGTAGATGCTGTGAAAGGACTGATTAAGAGGAATAAAATCATCCACAGTTAATCCATCAACAATCAAGACACATACAAACAAGCAGAAAAGAGACAAGGTTGACACAATCCAACGAATTGATCCAAGAATTGAAACTCTGCATATTACTTCTCACAGTGAGTTACAGACTCATACAAAAAATACACCAAGGACAAAGAAATGTCACAGAACATGCCTTCTGCATAAAAATGAACTCCTGGATTACAAAATCTCTTTGTCTTTGTCAGGAACTCAGAAAATTTACAAGGACAGTAAGAACAAAAGGAAGAAGAACCGACGCTTGCCATTGCAACTTTTCTGCTATATATAGGGCTATGACCATCGTAGAATCCCTTAGGATGCAACAAGATTTAGATGGTCATGGAAAACCCTAACCCTAAAATCATAGGAGAGAGGAAAAGAGAGAGAAGAGGTGGTCAAGAATGACCGAGTCAAACAGATATTCATGGATATTTTCATGCTTCTCCTTGATCTGGAAACTACCATCAGATTTGGTATACGGTGGATAGTAGCATTTATGTTTACTCTGAAAGCTGTGTACACCTATTCACCCATATTCCTCTATAATAACTGTCCCTCTTATTTGTGAACAGTGTATAGCCAAGTGTTCTCCTTGTCATCGCCCAGGACTTCCTCTCCTTCTTGGCACTTCTGGAAACTCAGTCATAATTCTATTCTACTCTGCAACATGCTGAATCTCCTCTTTTTCACCGACACTGAAACAAATATATTCAAATATTGGTAGAATGCTTTGTGCATAATTACCTGTGATTAGAAACCCTCTGATACCTTGGAAACCCTTCTACAACTAAGCAAAACATCTTGGGCTCTGACGACCTCATCTGTATCATCGTCGCACCGTCGTGAGCTATTCCTTGTTCACTTTGAAACATTGGCGATTGAGCGATGACACATTCTCTGTACCTTGTCGTAGACCCGCAGAAAGATATTCCTTTGTCTTTATTGCTCAGCAAGTGCACGATGAGTCTTTCCTTTGTTGATCACATACCTACGTTCTGTTTCCTCTTCTACCTTTTTACTCGGCGGCTGCGCGATGAATCCTTGCTTCTACTCGTCGCATGGTCACGAGCCGACATTATATCATCTTAAAACACTAGCGAGTGCGCGACGAGCTCAATAATCATTATGGTCACTCGGTCATGGACCTGAAACATTGATATCTAAAGACATCGCGACTGCGCGATGACCTCCTGAAACAACTCATCGCCAACTCGCGCACTACTTTCCATACTTCAAATTTCTGCAGCGAGTGAGCGATGAGCATATCCCTTCCTTCGGTCGCGCACTCGCGAGCTACAAACCCTATGTGGAATAAACATCATGACTGCGTGATGAGTCTTAAAATATTGACCTGCTCGGTCGCATGACTTAGAACGACCTAACCTAGATAGCTTGCGATTACGCAATAGATTATTTCTTCAGCTCGTCGCTCAGTCAGGAACAGATCAAACTTATGCAAGGATAGATCATGATTGCACGACGACTGTGATTGGCAGCTCATCATGCAGTCGCGCAACTTAATGATTTGAACATAACTTCACCGCGATTGCGCGATGAGACAAGAGTAAGACCTTTTGAAAAGGGTTTAGCCATTTGGGCGAGAAATATAGACAAGGGCCAAATTGCATAAAAAGGGAAAATTTGGGCAACATTTTGGTGATTTCTGCGGGATGCTTTCCTGCTAAGCATAAAGACCAGTTGCCTTGATGCATTCATTGGGCATGGAGTCACTCTGAACACAAAACTTGACAGCGACAAAGATGTGCGCGTGCACTTCTTGAAAAGCAAGGAAACTACACTAGAAAGCGGGGAAAGGAGAAACAGGGAAGTATTTACAGAGAACAAAGACCTACAAAGAGGGACTAATCTTGAAGCAGGGCTTCAAGTGGAAACCATTTACTGAAATTGGTAGAGCATCTCCATCAAGAGTAGAAAGCTAGAAAGCATTAGATCCTCTGCACTCTGTAATAACAAATGGTCCACCCCAGAAAGAATCAAACTTTGTATGTCTGCCAGGTCTGGATCTGGACTCATCCCATTTGAGAACCACATCCCCAACCTTGAAGTTCCTTCTCCTGGCTCTTTTTTCAAAGCTGTTCTTAGTTTGATTCTGATGGAATTCCATAGCTCTCATGGATTTGTCTCTGATCTCTTCTAATTCCATCAATTGAGCATACCTGATCTGTAGGGGATCCTCTTCATTAAACAGGGCATACTGAGTGGCTAGGTCTAGAGATGGTAACTCTGTTGAGATGGAAAGCTTATCCTCTCTTCCATACACTAACATATATGGAGAATTACCAATGATCTTCTTTGGGGTAATTCTGTCTAACCACAGGGCAGACTTGAGTTTTGTATGCCAATCCTTTTGATTGTCCTGAAGAGTCTTCTTAATTATCC
>MU225138.1:544945-557132 GCA_018584345.1 Thuja plicata
TCATACAAAAAATACACCAAGGACAAAGAAATGTCACAGAGCATGCCTTCTGCATAAAAATGAACTCCTGGGTTACAAAATCTCTTTGTCTCTTTCAGGAACTCAGAAAAGTTACAAGGACAGCAAGAACAAAAGGAAGAAGAACCGACGCTTGCCATTGCAACTTTTCTGCTATATATAGGGCTATGACCATCTTGGAATCCCTTAGGATGCAACAAGCTTCAGATGGTCATGGAAAAACCTAACCCTAAAATCATAGAAGAGAGGAAAAGAGAGAGAAGAGGCGGTCGAGAATGACCGAGTCAAACATATATTCATGGATATTTTCATGCTTCCCCTCGATCTGGCAACTACCATCAGATTTGGTATACGGTGGATAGTAGCATTTATGTTTACTCTGAAATTTGTGCACACCTGTTCACCCATATTCCTCTATAATAACTGTCCCTCTTGTTTGTGAACAGTGTATAGCCAAGTGTTCTCCTTGTCATCGCCCAGGACTTCCTCTCCTTCTTAGCACTTCTGGAAACTCAGTCATAATTCTACTCTTCTCTGCAACACGTTGAATCTCCTCTTTTTCACCGACATTGAAACAAATATATTCAAATATCGGTAGACTGCTTTGTGCATAATTACCTATGATTAGAAACCCTGTGATACCTTGGAAACCCTTCTGCAACTGAGCAAAACATCTTGGGCTCTGACGACCTCATCTGTATCATCATCGCACCGTCGCGAGCTATTCCCTGTTCACTTTGAAACATTGGCGATTGAGTGATGACACATTCTCTGTACCTCATCGCAGACCAATAGACAAATATTCCTTTGTCTTTATTTCTTAGTGAGTGCACGACGAGTCTTGCCTTTGTTGATTGCATACCCGCACTCTGTTTCCTCTTCTACCTTTTTGCTCGGCGGCTGCGCGATGAATCCTTGCTTCTACTCGTCGCATGGTCACGAGCTGGCATTATATCATCTCAAAACACTAGCGAGTGCGCGACAAGCTCAACAATCATTATGGTCACTCGGTCGCGGACCCGAAACATTGATATCTAAAGACATCGCGACTGCGCGACGACCTCCTGAAACAACTCATCGCCAACTCACGCACTACTTTCCATACTTCAAATTTCTGTAGCGAGTGAGCCATGAGCATATCCCTTCCTTTGGTCTTGCACTCGTGAGCCACAAACCCTATGTGGAATAAACATCACGACTGTGCGATGAGGCTTAAAATATTGACCCGCTTGGTCGCATGACCTAGAACGACCTAACCTAGATAGCTTGCGATTACGCGATAGCTTATTTCTTCCGCTCGTCGCTCAGTCGGGAACAGATCAAACTTATGCAAGGATAGATCGCGATTGTGTGACAACTGCAATTGGCAGCTCGTCGCGTAGTCGCGCAACTTAATGATTTGAACATAACTTCACTGCGATTGCACGATGAGACAAGAGTAAGACCTTTTGAAAAGGGTTTAGCCATTTGGGCGGGAAATACAGACAAGGGCCAAATTGCATAGAAAGGGAAAATTTGGGCAATAGGACCTTCTAGTGCTATGAAGGGTACAAGCCTTCTTCAGCTTCTTACAAATTTGTCTCTTGGCCAACATCTCAGAAAGTGATAGTGTATTTATGATTGTAGTTGGGGCTTTTCTTTTCCGGGATTCCGCTAGCCACTATGGCATGGTAGCTAGCCCGCCTATCATTACCCCCAAAATTCAATTGTCCCTGGGGTTCAATTAAAGTTCCCCTCATGTGTATGGTTCATTGCATCAATGGGGTCCTTTCTTATGTGTCATTTATCTCCCTCCCTATCACCCTCTGGAATGGTGTTCATAGGTGGGCTGGGTGGCAAAGGAGGCTGAGGTAGCTCATCGAGATCTACCTATTAAAGAATGGCTAAAATTTTTTCATCCATTGTATCGGGTGGTATCAGCAAAATTTCATTACCGGTTAAGCCTAAGAGTGTAGCGTCAGAGGTTACGGTTGCTCCCGAAGGTCTGATTCCCTCTTCAGCCAACACTTTCTCCATGATCAGGTTATTCTCTTATTATTGTGGCATTTAGTTTTCACCTTTGGCTTCCTCAATCTGGATCTCGCCTTCTTCTTGGGCTGCCATGTCTTCTATCCCTGTTGACTCAAGTATAGGAATGTCAACTTCTTGTTCCTCTCTCTCTTCTATGGTAGAGTCAACCATACCGTGTAGCTCTCCAAGATCACCCATACAAAAGAAGTCTTTGATGTTGATCTACCCTATCTCTGGGGGACTCACTGGATGGTCCTCTTTCTCAGAGGAGGAGGAAGAAATACCTTGACATCAGGCACATCTTTAGGCTCTGAGCTTGGATTCTTATTTTGTGGGGATTGACTTTCCTTTTGTTTCTTTCTCCTTTTGAGTGGCACTTCAGGCTCTACAGCTGGCATTGTTCTAACAATTTCTAATTCACCTGCTACACTTGAAAAAATAGCCAGCGATGGAGAGCCTCCTAGCGGGGGATAAGAGCCTACTAGGGTAGCTCCAAGACCGAAAGTCACTCCAGAGATTGGTGAGTCTCTCAATTTTTGGTAGTGCTCTAACTGTTCACCCAATTACTCTATCAGGGGGAACAAATTAGGGTTCAAGACCTCAAATGGGGTACAAAATTTCTTCTTTCTATGGGCTTTGGACTACTTCGGGGCCTAGGAACCTGAGGCTCCCAAATAATGCTTGAGCAACCAGACACTCTTCGGGAAGATCTTCTCAAAATATGAGTGGCTGTGCTCAATTAATGCTCTCAAGATGACCTCAACATCCAAAATTTATGGTGTATCCCAATCCACTAGAGGGAGGTCCATCTTATCTATACCTATTTTTTTATACTTAGGCTCCTCCAGGGGCTCGGTGTCTGAAAAAATCTATGGGAATGTCCAAAGCTTGACTTGTTCCATCGTAATCATCTTGGCAATTGGCTGAAAAATATTCTATGTGTCGAACATAGGGGTTTACCCCCTTTGGCATCAACCTTGCCAGTCACCTAAGGGGATCATAATCCTTTTGGCTGAAAGAATATTTTGTTGAGTTTAAACTACTTAGCTCATTTTTTGCTCCCGAGGCCATAGCTAGGGAGCAAGAGTATTCCCTGCAAATGAAAGGGAACGTTGGGGTGGTAACTTTCTTGACGGAAGGCAAGGAAAGAGCCTCCAAAATCTGCCTGCAAAACTCTAACAAAACTACCCTATGCCAACAATGTTTGGGTAATAGGAAGGGTTCACTGGAGAATCTAGACACCCAAATGTATGTGTGCTGGGAAAAATGGATGAAGTATCGCCCCCACGCAGCAACTAGGCCGATGGCTTCATGTGGGGATAATCTATATCCATGATCACTAGTGATCGCCTTGATCTCATGAAAGATGAAGGCGTCGTTGACTCTACAAAAATGTGGGAAACTATGGTCCCACCGAATCTAGGGGAAGTGGTCCTATTGAGAGACCTGACCATGTCCTTCCCTGAAAACACCAACCGTTGTTAAACCAGAGATCCCCTAGTACTTCTGGGCAAGTGGCCAAAGGACATAGGAAGTCATGTAGAACTTCCACTCTATGTCGACCTTCCTCATCTAGATGTCTACATTTTTGACAACGATGTCAGTCCAGTTCAAGTGCGCCTTTTTGGTGCTCACACCATATAAGATAAATTACATCCAGGGGGATAATTCTTGGGCATGTGGCTCTCTAAAGATCCTGCATAAGAAGATAATTCCTGCTTGGGTGGGCTCCTTAAAGTCGAAGAAAGGAATTTCTATCCACATCTTCTTGTAGTCTCGATGTGAACTTTTCATTCAATGTGTGTTGATGTGACACCGAGCCATGTCTTCCACATCCTCATACTACTAGAGGGCCTCAGCCTTAGTGAGAGAAACAACTCTTGCAAATTATGGAATACGCCACCCTTTGGAAGTGTTTTCATGGTCCAATGTGACGATGGACAACCAAAATCTGAGAGGAGTAGGGGAAACCAACACAACAGCTATACTGCCTTGGCGATAACCCCTAGCCAGGAGAAAATTTTTCTCTGACTCTTGTACTGAGAATGGAAAATAGCTACTTGGATGATTCTAGATGCTGCTAAGTTAACTTAGATGGAGTCATTGGAGTGTCAAAGCTGATGGATCATTTGAATAAGGTTATATTATTTGGCCCAAGTGCCGACATTTATGTCACTGATCTCTTTAAGTGCATACTCAATTTGGGACCCATGAATTGTCTCGTTATTATTATATTTCTAGGTTAGCAGGAGCTTTGCTAATATCCTTTCTATCTTGTTCTTCTTGCTGATGTCTATAGAGGCACTTGGGATTTTTGGACTCTCGGGAGGTGAAGACCCTGAATCCATTTCTTTCCTACTTTAATCTGCACCTACAAGCCAAACAACTTTAAGTACATAAACATTGAGAGATTCTAGATTCTAGAGGCCTTGAGAATGACTTTGCATTTTCACCTTAAATGAAAAATTGTTAGGGCATCCTAGATGAAATCATATTTCTAAGGTTTAATGTAATTTTAACACATGAAATATTTGTTTCTTATAGAGGATCTAAAATGATAACCCAGAAGCGGTCGCATGAGGAGGAAAAAAGGTCAGGTTTATTAACACGCTTGACATTAACTTGAAAAGACAACAATTGTTGGTGATAATACAGGTGGCCCTGCTGCCATACTTTAACACGCGCATGCCCACACAACTTTGTAATGACATAAATGACCAGTTGTTCTAGCGTGAGTGACATGAATTCCATTAGGGACAGGTTTTAAATGTTCATCCACGAGAACTAATTTTTCCATTAAGGTGGAAAGGACAGAGGAGAGAGAAAAGAGTAACGACCTACTGGCGAGATGGCCTCTACAATTGACATACCTACCCAGGGAAACACCAACCAGGGTGGTGAACCTTGTTATTGGATGGATGTGGTTTGAGACCTCGTAAAGAATTGGGACAACAATGGTTCCTCAAAGACGGCTCCTGAAGACACCCAACTGGACAAAAAGTCTTAGAAACACCACGTCTCTAAGTAGACAAAGAAAAAAATAAAAATAAAATAGAGCGTTATAGACTTGTAGAATTTACAAATAAAGCTAGACCTATAGCGAGCTACCAGAGCTCGCACACTCAAACCTACAGCTCTCGCAAACCCAAATTTCTAGAAAAAGAACTACAAATTGTACCTTATAGAGCATTTACAAGATACTCATAGCATATATAGATACACAAAATATAGAGCCAAAACTCTATGCATTTATAGACTTCCCAGTAGGAAGTGGGCGATATCTACAAAAATCTACAACCCAGGAGGGTTGACGCCTTTCCTTCTAAGCTGGATGGCTATGAATGGAAGAAGATGCACCAGACTCAAGGATAGCACCATGCCGAATGGAAGATGCAACCCTTGAGCAAAAAAAAATAGAAGAAAACCAGGAATAAACACAGAAAATACAACCTAGCCAACCAAAACATCAAAAAACACGTAGCGAAAAAGAAACACAAAAGAAAAAAAATGAAAAAAAAACAAAGGGACAGCCCAAGGGCCTACCTGAAACTCAAAATGTCAAATGGTGGGGGACTGAAACTTCTAGCACAAGTGTTTCTACTCAGAAAATAAATCACTTTTCTCTCTAGAGAATTCACCAGAAGGTAATTTGTTTGTGGAGAGTGTAAAAATGACAAGGTAAAAGGCCTTAAATAATGCCTAGGAAAGTGCATTAGTTACAAAAAATAACTTTGAGAAACATGCTGGTGGTCGGGATCTGGACCCACAAACACCTAACAATCATCCCCCTCATGAAGTAAAAGAGAATGCTTGCCAGGCACAACAGATCTAGAATCATCCGCTTGGGAACGACACTTCGGGACACAGATCCCAGAAGAAACAACAAACACAAAAATAGAGGCAAAGAACAGATAGGACCAAAAGAGTCCGAAAGAAATAGGGAACCAAGCCAAAAAAAAAAGGAAAGCAAGGGAAAAAAAGAAAAAGAAAAACAAAAAAACAAAACAAAAGGGGACCCAACATTTTGCGCACAAAATTTAGGGATGGGTATGCAGGGCATAACATCGTTATTTTTTAAGATTGTTTGAAGGCATGCATCTTGTAGGACTGAAGATAACTAGAAGCTTAATATAGTGGTAGTAATTTTTGGGTTGATTTATTGGAATATTTTTGATGTCACTGATTCACCCACCCCCCCCCCCTCTCAATTATTCTAACACATTGTATCACTTAAAATAGGACCTAAATTGGCGCTATTAGGAATACTACCATAAAATTTAGAAACGTTTATTAGCATGCATATAAAATTTATAGTCCATAATTAAAGTATTATAAAAACATAGAGAAACTACAACTATCAATCTTAAGCCATAAAAGGATGCTAAACCTACAAAAACTACACAAAATTGTAAGCTTAAATACCAAAATAGAGGCAAAATGGATAGAAGTGTAGTATCAAAACAAGAGTCACATAATCATTCACTATTCATTTACTTGATTTGTGCTATATTTGGTCTTTCCAAGTATCTAGATCCATCTCTACATCCAGGTGAGCCTCTACTTGTTGTTTCCCTATTCCTTTCTTCTTTTATGATTTCTATCTTAACTTTGTGTACTTAAAGACATGGATAATTGTGGATTTCCACATAATCCCATCTTTTATAACACAAAGAAAAATTATAGATCTTTTTAGGTGAGATTTACTTTTACCAAACTCCTCTTCTTTCTTTTTCTAGATCCTTCACATGAGCCTATAAATTTGCAATTTGGCCCCTCAAATATGTAGTTTGATCTCTGTTCTCTATAGGGGAAGGAAACTAAGCCCTTATTCCCATGACTTTTTATCCATTATTTATGGCAAAAGGTATTCTTTGTTTTGGTATTTCAACATCAACTTTCAAGTAATTAATATCAACCATGTGATCATCACTAAAACTATCCATCTCCTCTTCTATATCAAAATAATCTTTATCTTTTGATCCCACTAAATAATTATTACCTTTTAAAGCCCACAATTCATCAAAAAGTGGTTCTTCTTCCTTCATTATATTATTTCCTTTTTTATCCTTCTCAATAAGGTTAGTAAATCATCAGTCCCGTAGGGTTATATCCTACTATTTTTCTTAGATTTTGAAGAAACAAGATTAGGAATATGGGATTTATTCTTTTTAGGGGTATTTTTTACGAGTGCAACCTCCATAGTCTCATTCATAGCAAGGTTTTTCCATTCTTTTTACTTTTTTTTAGAATAAGATTTATCTTGTTAGAGGGTAAAGATTAGTTTTCATTAGCTCTATATCACTGAGATACAAGGGGCATTGGCCTTATCGATAAGGTTACTAAGATAATTATTAAGTTAATTATATTAGGGTGAATGGGAAAATTCACAGTGATAAAGGGAAAAAAGTAGTTCCCAGTAAAGAGGAGGGGAATCCCATTTACTAATACTACATTCAAACAAGAAAATAGATTAAAAAAAGAGGAATATTAATCTTATCACCATGGAAGACATGGTTCAATATAGGAAAGTGGTACCCATGAATAATTTTATAATTATGTTCAAGAGTAAAGTATTTAATTACATTTAAAGTTACCATGGCATACAGGTGCAATAGGATTGAATGATCATATTCATTCTACATCACCATCAACCTTTCACTCTTTTAAAAACATTTTTTGATCTAAACACTTTGTAATCTCCTGGTCTTTTCTTCTCAACGTTATCCCTTTCATATTTTTTCCTATAACATACACAATGAGCTTAGGTTTAATAGTAAAAAAAATATTGTCAACAGTAATAGATTTTGTCAATGGTAATAGTTGCCCTTATCTAAGATTTGTGAAATTTGGTAGGAAAAAACCTATTGTAACACTTCATGGCCAATAAATAAGGAATCATCTCCACTTTGTCAAATAGGTCCGAGAAATAATCATTTTGTCTTAGCTCCTCACAATTATTTAGCTTCGAGGATTGTAAAGAAACCCCTAGAAAATTTTAAAATTTAATATGCTTACAATGATTTATTCGTGCCGAAAAGGAAGTAATTATGTCTTATGCATGTGAATTGACAATGTCATCAATAACGATCCTTTATATAGTATTTTTGTATCAGGCAACAGTCACAAAATATCTTAACACAACTAAATGAGATTATGGAAATGTCATATTTATGTCAATTCAATTAATTTTTATCTATTATTATAATAAATTTTCTCATACCAAAAAAATAATTAATAACATCAAGCCCAATTTCCAATCAATACACCATGCGATCATAATAAATTTTATAACAAATTTAATTTGAAAACATTGTAAATATTAATACTTTTCATTTTCCTTTCTTTTTAAGTCTTCTTTATCATACTAGAGAACATTTTTATGGAGCCTTCGAAAAATTATTACCATCCTTCTAAAGATAGTACCCTTTCAAGAGAAATTTTTTTTTCTTGAGATTGGGGCTGCACTATGGAAAATATAAAATCGTCCCAACATTGTGTTTGAGGCCTAAATTGGTTATTTTATGAGCTACCTGATTTCTTTCCCTAAATAAATGTTGGACTTTGGATTAAAGGAAACTCCTAAGAAAATATATTTATCCTCCATTAGACCTCTTATTTTCCAAAGACAAATAGCTTTATCATTAAGGAAATCAATAATCAATTTTGAATCACATTTGAGAATGATGTTATGATACTTCTTCTCTTTAAGCCCCTTTAGACCATGCCAAATGGAATAATCTTATGTTGTGTTATTAAACCTTATACCTATAAAACTATTTCACCATTCTGTGAACAAACCTCTATTATCTCTTTGTACACCACAAACCATAGAGATCCCCATATTTCAATTAGAACATTCATTAAAATTGCATCTCATCTACCCTTCCTCTGATGGTTTCCAATTTCTCTCCTATCTTTGAATACATTTTATTTTGTTGATTTTTATTAGGTTTTCATCTATCCCCTGTAGTTGTTTAATTGTAAGATCTTATAGAATAGCAATAGTTTTTAAATAACAAAAAGAAGAAACATTCACATTCTCTTCTATATTTGTTTTTATCACCTTGAAGATAATATTTTTGTTTCTATATTTTTCCCTAAATTTTTTTTTGTTTCTTTCCTCCCAAATATTCCACACCACAAAAGGAGGAATCTTAAATCAAATACATTTAATCACAAGATGTTTGAAGGGAAAAAAGATCCATTTCTCCATAACACTTCTCATGTTCATAGGGAAAGGAAAAGATATCATAAGAGGACACAAAATTGAAGAAAATATGAACTATGCTCTAAGAATTAAAAAGGTAAGGGAAACATATGTTCACAAACATGAACTCCTCTTTATTCAAGTTATGAATGGTAAGAATATTACTGTGAGATGTGACCCACCAAAAGTAGATGTTTTTTTTTATTATGTTTAATGATCTAAACTTGATTCTCATGGAAAGTGTCTTGCTCAATACTCTCATATGACTAGTAGGAAGATCTAATCAAGAAGGCCTCAAAAGGTTTGTGTCACCATATCCACACATCATGAATTTTCAAGGATAATGAAGAACTCGTCCAAGATAGCTTTGAAGAAACACAACTCCATCCTCCATTTTGTTGACATCTCATACACTAACACCCCTTACCTCCTTTAGTTATTCAATAAATTTTTTACAACTTGAGTGATTTCCTTGCAATATTATATAGTTTTTTAGCAAGATCCCAATTTTTTATTAAAAAAAAACTCTAATAGTGTTGAAATATTTGGTGGCTATAAGTGTCACATGCTTATAGAATTCATCATCCTAGAATATAGTATTTCTTCTATCTCCTAAATATTTTTGCCTCCTTTTTAAAAATAATTATGATTTTGTAGATGTAATTATAAATAGGACATCCAAAAGGATGAATCATACAAAAAGAGAGGTGTAAGTTAATGATTCATTACGGAGATATTTGGCACTGATAGTTCTGACCCATTCCTTGTCTCCTTTAGTTATATACCACCCAATTTTGGACAAAAAAGCTCTATTAAACCATTTAAATTTATGGATCCCAAGTCCACCATATTTTTAAGGCTTTCACACCTTTTATAGAAGTTTTTAAAGGGGAGTTTAGTGGAGAGGGGAGTCTCAAGTAGTAATTAGGGAGTATAATCATTTTTCCACCAAGAATCTAGGTGATTTTAGATTGTAGTGAGGGAAGGACATGAACACAATATATTCTTATTTTTTGAAAATTAATCTAATGGATATACGTCTAGGCATTTATGTCAAGGAGCTCCTTCCATCCCTTATATTTAGAAACATAGGCTTCCCCACAGATAATATTTTCACCCAAAAATTATTGATGCATAAGAGGAGGTATGTGCAAACCAACTTTGAATCCTTTGAGAAGTCTTAGGTCTCTATACTTTTGAATATATATTCCAATGACTTTAACTAAAATAATGAAAATGTAAGGTGAAATATAATAACCTTGTCTAAGCCCTCTTTGGTGGGAGTAGTAACCTTTTGGTGAATCATTGATCATTAAAATACACATAGGTAAAGTAACATATTCAACAATCATCTTCAAGCATCTACCTTTGAAGACAAATTTTTAGTGGACTTGAAAAGGGAAATTCCAAGAAAAAGATGTCATGGGCTTTGGAAATATGAAGTTTGCATAACATTCTATCCAAGCTACTAGAATCCATGGAATAGATCAACGTATGAATAATAATGACAATATCCAAAATATGTCTTCCCTTAACAATTAGAAGAGGAAACCAATCCAATCTAGGATCTTTAAAGGTTCCATATGATAAGACCGCTTCTCTTACTTATAGAAAAGATACATTTTCGGTGAGTTATTTGAGTTTTGTAACCATGATCACCTCTAAAATAACCTCCAGAATTATATTACAATCCAACTTACCATTTTGAGTAATTTGTAATAAATCAACAAAGAAGGAAACATCTATAGTAGACATCTCATCATCATATTTAGTATAGTTTCCATTATCCCTTTGAAACCTTCATATTCTACTTTAATATTGTGTTTCATGTCTGATTGATAGAAACATTTTATATTCCTATCGCGTTTAGTTGACCGTTGAACTCTTATTTTTTGTTTCCGAAAAATCTCTTATTGTTTATTTAGTCTTTTCCATTGGTGTCTAAGGTAATTTTCTTTAATGCAAACTTCTGACTCATTTTGTCCTATCTCCAAGTTTTCCTACATAGTCTTCAACTTGCAAGAAATTTATTTCTTAGTATTGAAGATATTACCAAAATAGATTATTCCACCCTTTCACCATATTCTTGACCAATTTCAACTTTTGAGCCAGTTGGTAAATGGGTGTACTAGTAATAGGAATTGTTTGTGATTGCTATAAAAGCTTCCTAAAATCCATGTGCTAGGTCCACATAATTTCATCTAAAGGGGTAGGTGCCTTTATTTAATGCTTCATCCTAGGATAGAATAATGGCATTATGGTCTCAACCCATTGTAGGGAGAGAATTCAAGGAAAGGTTTGTGTTATACACTGAATTTGCACCTCTGATCTCAAGCTCTCTTGGTCTTGATAATCCTGTATAACATGGGAATCATCTCAAGGTTGTGGGACCTTATGCTAACCGAGATGAGACCTCCAGGTTCTAGGCTGGTTCCTCTTGGATAATCACCTTAATTTTCTTCTTAAACAGGAAAGTAAATCTTTTGAGGGAAAGGGATAGAATGGTTGCATGAAGGGGAAATGACTGAAAGCAAACTACCTACTAGGTGATGCACTGAAATTAGGGCTTGGATCTCAGTATAGAGGAATGAAACTAATGGAGGAATCATGTCTAATAAGTCACAACTCACTAGATAGGCTTGCATAAGTATTTCATAGGAAGGCCTGAACATAAGACTCGACCTATGACCTGCAAACAAACATCCTTCTCTGCAACCAGGTGAAGGAATGAGACAAGACTGCTAGAGGCTGAAGTATACCCACAAAACATTTAAATCAGATCAAACATAGTAACACACAAAATTGCAGAAAATGAGAGGAACTAGGAACCCCAAATCCATTAACAACATTCATAAACTTCAATCCAATAAGAGATGATACAAACCAGGAAGCATAGGGATATGAAGGATTATCACAAAGTACTTCCAACAGCTTGCATGATCAATGAGAAGA
>MU225138.1:557624-590670 GCA_018584345.1 Thuja plicata
CTGTATCTCCCTTCCACGTCTCTGAATCTTCTGCTTCTCCACCGACGTCAAAAAAATCCTAATCAAAGGATCAACAGACTCTCTGTGCATGACCGCTCTGCAATTAGACCCCTCTGATCAGTTCTAGAACATGAGCACAGAGGAACCATGGCTGCCGAGCGTTCACAGTGCCAAATCTGCCGCCAAACATTCAAATTCAAAGCCTAGCGACAACGCGACTGACCGTTAGTCCCTTTGTCACGAGCATCAGACCTTAACCATGGTTAAATCTCACGACCTGGTAACAAAGCACTTTTACCTCTGTTTAACCCGAGCTCAGATCCAGCGACAAGGCGACCGTGAAAAATCAAAGTCGCGAGGAATTTTCCTTAACTCACCATCCGTCTAGCGACCCGGCGCCTAACTGCCACCTTTAACCATCACGGCTTGTCGCCCAGTCACTAGATGCTATCTCTCTGTCTCAAGACCACGCGACAAAGCCTATTCGCCAAGTCGGGGAATCCTTCTTATCAGTCAGCATGTGCCCTTAACCTTTTCAGTGACAACGCGACTACCCTTTGGTGCTAAGTCGGGAGTACTTTTCTCGTAGGGCACTTTGATCACCCGACCACGCGTCCACCGTTGGATCATCTATGCTTTGCATCAAACAGCTGACATTTAATCTCTTGAAAACTGAGGCTACCCCTAAATCATCTCGCGATCCTGCGACTAAAGGGAAAGAATAATTAGTCTCGAAGTTGCTTGACCCATCCTCTCCGTCTGGCGATCACCCGACTAAGGACCCACATCCACCTGCCATATGCCATCTGTCACACAGCCACTGGTTACTTTTCTGCACACTGGGACGCTGAGTCACCTCTCTGTTCTGGCGACAAGGCGACAAGGGACCACAGACGGCTAGTCGCGAAGTCGTGAGCGCATTTCCATCTTTCAATTAATTGCTCGGCGACTACGCGATGAGGCCCCTTCTTTTGTCAATCGCTCAGTCGCGAGCTGATCTCTGATATCCTAGAAACATCGGCGGTCGAGTGACGAGCAGCTTTCTTTTATTGATCGCGCACTCGCGAGCAACCCTTTCCTTTGTTTTATTGCTTAGCGACCTCGTGATGGCACCTTC
The DNA here is from genome assembly GCA_018584345.1 of Thuja plicata. Taxonomy (NCBI): domain Eukaryota; kingdom Viridiplantae; phylum Streptophyta; class Pinopsida; order Cupressales; family Cupressaceae; genus Thuja; species Thuja plicata. The sequence goes on from MU225138.1 coordinate 558,742, forward strand.
TCTGTAGCTCGTCGCAGTCCCGCAGACAGATCCTCCTTTGTGTGAATTGCTCAACGAGTGAGCGACGAGGTCTCACTTCCTGCTTAATCGCGCACTCGCGAGCAACATTTTGTTTATCTTTTCTTCTCAGTGAGTATGCGACGTCATTACCCTTCAGCTCGTCGCACACCCGCAGCCTCTTTTCATTTTATGTGACAACTGTAGCGATTGAGTGATGAGCTCTTCTTTTCTGCTCATCGCGCACTCGTGAGCCCCTTTATCTTTACCTGAACTGCTCAGCGACTGCGCGACCATTTTTTTCTTCAGCTCATCGCCGACCCGCGGCCTCTTTTCTTTTTATGTTCATTGCTTGGTGACTACGTGATTAGACATTGTTATGGCAAACCCGCTCAGTCGCAGACAGATCGGACCTATGTAGGAATAGATTGCGATTGTGCGACGACCGCGATTGGCAGCTCGTCGCGCAGTCACACAACTCAAAGATTTGAACATAACTTCACCACGATCAAGTGACTGAGGGCGGGCCCCAACTGTCACAGGGTTTATGACATTATCTAGCGACATCGTGACCAAAGAACAAATGCTAAGTCGGGAGACACTGAGGGAATATTCGGAAAGATCACCAGACTACACGACACAAGGAAAGCGCAGAGTCGGGGAAAGAAAAGGAATATTCGATCAAGGCAAAGCGATTACGCGACTAAAAATAAGCACATGTTCTAAGTGATGGGAAAAAGTAACTTCGAAACATAACTTGCCAAAGCCTAAGGGTTATTTCATCGTTCAACATAAGAGACTTAGGGTTCCTTAGGGCTTTAAGGGTTTTAGTGAGGATCTGAAACCCTGGAAAAACAAGACAGATGAAACCAGACAGGGCAAACCAGACCAAATGCATAGAATGGGAAATTTGGGCAACAGTTAGCAACACCATCCTAGTTACTTGAGACAAAAAAACACATCTATTCTAACTTGGTAAGGAAACTTTATGATCTTCTATTTTAAATTTAATATAGATCATTTCAACTGTATATCCATTAGTCTAGCTAGAAAGATAAAATTAGACAAGGCATTCATGCTATTAGAGAAGTCCTAAGAACCACCTCTTTTTTTAAAAGTTACAAACTAGGAAGTTAAAATCTCCTCCCGACATCCTATTACCAAATTTAATTCCACTGATAGAATTGTTCATAGAAAAGGTTTAACAGTCTGAGGCATGTGGAAAAAATGGGCTCCCATGAGGGTTTGAGCCCATCATCCTATGGATATACATAGTGCATCCCTTGGGAAATATTCTATGGTCTCTTTGGTCACCATTAAAGGAGTATCACAAGGTGGAAATAGAAATAAAATTGTTAGAATGTGCTCTAGGCATGCATAAAAGAAGAAAAGGCTATAAGAACTTATCCCACAATTAGATGAGTGAGTTTTAAGTCATTTATAACCACCAACATGTGACTTAAAGGTACTTAGAAGGGAAGCACCTTTTGGCAGAGCGGTTATGCACGAGGCTTTAATATGGCGGACAAGGTAGAGGTCTAAAGGTAAATTTTGGGGACCCAAAAAAAGGGAGGTAGGACAGGTGGCATCCATTTGTGATCATGCGGTCTGATAGGCTAAGGAGAGAGAAACATAGAGAGATCATGAGGTGATGCCACTTAGAAATGTGGGGTAAAGAAACCAAGTAAGTAGATGATTCCACGTAGCGAGTTTGAGTCAATCAAATAGGGTAGGTGGGAGCTTGTCACTATCGCTTAATCCCAGTGACTAGAGCAGAGAAAGTTCATGGGATTACAAGGGATTTCCACATGGCTAAGAAGAGTGGACAACATAGTGGGTGCAAAGAAGATATGTGGCAGCTCATCGCTATCCTAAAATCCTAATGACGACAAAAGAAAATAATAGCAGGATAGGGACAGAGTGATGTGTGGTATAAAAGTGCAGAAGAGTGGGGCGAAAGGTGATAGACGTCAGAAGCTTGCGATCCTGTGATCTGACATAAGAAGGATGATAAGGACTGTGGGATAGCGAGAAGATGACAGATGGTGGCTAGGTGGCTTATAAAGAGCTTGGAGGGAGATTAAGTGATAGATAGATCCAACGACGTATGTGATCCCACCATAGAAGTTACAAGGAAGATAACATCCTTTGGATAACAGGATGGTGACGCATGTTCGGGCTAAGGAAGAGTCCAAACGATGGTAAGAAAGATAAAGGGGCCCATGGGCTGAATTAGAGGAGATCATGTCAATGGTCAGTAAAGGTAAAGTTAATAATTATTAAATGAAATTTAAATGTAGAGAGAAAAAATGCCTGCACCATGGAAAATGTGGTTGACTAGTAGTTAAAGGTGCTAAACTTTGGTCTAAACATGGTAAAAGTGGGTGATCAACCTTTTAGACATTTTTTAAAGGTGGAAAAGTCTATTCTGCATGTATGCAAGGCATTGATAAGGGTTTCAATCAAAGTCTTATAAAGATTAAACTCTCCTCTTTATATGTTAGTCACATGGGGCTAAGCACATGAGTTAGTAGCCAAGGTCAACACAGTCATATCAGCTCAACCCGAGTTGAAAGAGATAGATCAACCAGCGACCATTAAAAGGAAAAAAGGTGGAAAAAACTAATTTGCATGGTTTAGGACTGAAGAAACAAACAAATTTGTGAGTCTCCCATACTTCCTCCATTTTAACACAACCATCTGATGGTTTATGACTAGTCCAAGGAGGTTCATTAGCCAAATAGGAATAAAAGAAACATTTCTTTACATGGCATGTGGCCCAGAGATATAAATGAAATCCTCAGTCTTTCTTCCTTGTACAATTCACATTATTCATCCCTTGGGTGAAATAGAAAGTTCATGTCCAGTTCATCTGATGTAATTCTTTAATGTTAAGATTTTGTTTTATTTAAGTAGCAAGTTTAGTAGCTTTTTAAGGGTTCCAACATTTTTTGAAGGATATAAGGAGTGATTATTTTGATCCTCTATTTTTCTGAGAGGGTGTGGAAACCATTGCAATGGTATGATAGCACTTCCTTTTGAGCATTGAATACAAATCATATTTTTTGCAGACCCTGTTTGAATTTGCTTCATTGTATGTATTCTTGGATCCAATATTCACTCGTAATGTATTTATCCTTGGAATCATACAAGTTCATGTCTCTGTTAGCATCTTTGGAATCGATATAGTTGTTTCTTATGTAGGTTATTAAATGTGGTTTCCTTGATTTTTCTCCCTTATCTAGTTAATTGTGAAGATTTATCATCCTCCTAGCTTATATTTGAAAGAGACTCTAAACCCTCCTTATAAAACACTTATGCATGATTTGTCCAATCATAAACTCTGTGTCAATTTCTTACACTAGTCTTCCTTCAAGAAATCCCTTTGTGATTAGTGTTAGATTAGCATTACATTGTGTTTGGTGCATCACCTAGTAGACTATATTTGTTTAAAGTTCTTTCCTTTCTATAATTTATATCCATTTTCCCATCTAAGTTTCCATTTTTTTGTTCAAAGTTTTTCATAATGTGATATATCAAATAGGAACTGACCTAGAATCTAGAGATTCACTCCATAAATAGGAAATCCCACAACCTATCAGTGTTTCCATGTTGTTGTGGAATCGTCAAGCCTAGCCTTCAAAGCAAGCTTGAGGAGGGTGCAATTTCAGATCTAGACAATTTTGGCACATCAGGTGGGACAAAAATATGAATATTTCAAAGATTCTTGTTATTTTTGATATGCTAAGAAGAAATTTACTGCCCTAAAAGAGGTTAAATTCATGATATCTGGCTAATCTGAGTAATCATCAAAACATTTCAGAAGATCAAGTGTTGATATGATCATATCTCAATTCATATTCTGATTTCCAAAATTTATATGAATAGAGATGGCATATTATTATGGACAATCGAAATAACCACCACCATATCATATAAATAATTTTCAAGGGGATAATCATCAGCTATATGAAGATCACCCCAAGCCTATTTTCAGTCTAAGTAACCCTATTATAAAAGGTTGTCAATATGTTCAATATGCCCCAAACCAATATGTTCCTTCCCAATTTCCTAGTCAATCTCATGATCCTCAGGATCCTCAAGTAATCCAATAGCTTCTAAAAGGATAAAATAATATGCTCAATATATTATAGGATTTGAAAAAGCATATTGATGGCATCAATAATGTGTATGACATCTAGTCATAGTTGGAAGAATGGTCGTATCAATTCTATCTTCATGAGTAGGAAGAGTTGTCTCATCATGCCCATCTTCATATAAAGGAGATGGAGGAAAAGTGCAAGGAATTTGGAATATTTTTTGCAGACAAGTTGGCTAAAGAATTAAAAAAGATTGAAGGAAAGCTTGTAGGACAATTCAAGGCTCAAGAACATAAGCATGATGAAGAGTTAATAGATGAGAAGGAATAGGTAATTAAGGTTTTTATTGCTACATTTCAGAATGCATAAATTCTATCAAATTTATCTCAGTTAGAAGAGAATGTTTCTAATCTACAAGCTTCCTTAGTTGGTACCTTCCCTAATCCATTTTTTGAAATGGGAATTCCTATGTTTAACTCAATACTATTTGTGGGAGATGTTCTTATTCCTGATATTTTTCAACCCATGGTATCTCAAGAATATCCTATATTTATTTTCAAGAAGACCCCCAAATTGTGCAAGTCTATATGACAGGTTCTGATGAGTCTCATAAAGACTATTTTAAGGAAGATCCATAGGGTCTTCCATTTCCAATTTGTATAGATCCTTCTCAAATACAAGAGCATATACTCCAGCAAGTAACTCCTTATAAGAAACTGATTCCAACGGCCCAGTCATATAATTCAAATCTATTACCAAAGGTAAAGGGGGTGATATGTTCATATATATAGATTATTTGTAATAATCATGTTGAGAGTATGGAAATTCTTCTTGATTTATTTTCTGAGCTCCCTAGTTATATTGATGAAAGTGGAGAAACATTTCTGGTACAAACTTTAGAGACAGGTATAGAACAACCAGAGGGTTTGAATAATTTTCTTGTCTTTTTTGAGATACAAAAGAACATAGAAGAAGAGAAATTATGGAATGCTAAAGAAACATTCTCATCAGGTTCAGAGGTTAAGGAATTGTTTTCGGATGTAAAGGAAATTTTTATTCTGGACATAGAATTTGAAGCAACATATATTAATGATGTAACTCAAATTTTGTACCAGGAGGAGGTCTTAAAGCTCATAGCTCCAAAAGAAATATTAAGGACAACAAATATCACCCAGCCAGTTGAGGTGTCAGTACAGCATAAAGATATAAAGAACTCTTATCCTTCAAATTTTTTTATCTAAAAAGGTTGTCCTATAAGGCATCTATCCAAAATAGAGGATATCAAAACATTGAAGGTCAAGTATACAAGTATTCATGAGGCCTTAATAAAAGAGCATCAACCTCATGTTTCTTATACACCTCCTAATAGTGACATGGCTAAGAGGAATGAAGAGGTAGACCATATTATTTCCTTTTTCAAGTAAGTTTGCAATGGATGTATTGGTGCCCTCCATTTTTCTATCCTATTTCAGATGTTTTCAAGTTTGTAAAGGGTTTCAATTTGGAAAAGAAAGGGTGTTATTTTTTAAAAAATTGGTCAATGGTTTTTTTTAAATTGTCATCTCCTTAGTGGATTATGTTAGGGTATCTTTTAAACTTTTAATAAAGTGTTGTGGCACAATGTAGCTCAAATGTTTTAGATGTTTATTTTCTATCTTTTCCCTAAGTGTCTATCAAGACAAATGATATTCTAGGTCAAATCCTAATTCTATAAACACTCAATGCATACTCCAAAGCATATCAGCCATATTCATTATAAGAACACACCTATCATTCATGCTGGGAGAGATGATCCTGTGAGTCATAAAATTGTTTACACTCAAAGATCATCCATGAATAGGGTTTTATACTGCTAACGACTCTATACCCAATGGATATGCAAGGCAACTGGTTCTTTATGTTTAGTAGGCAAACATCCTTGAGAGGTCATCATAAATGTTTCCAAATTTCCTTTCACTGATGGAATTTTGTAGAGAAAAGGTTTAACAGTCCAAGGCATGTAGATAAAATGGGCTCCCATGAGGGTTTGAGCCTAGCATGCTATGGAGACACGTAGTGTAGCCCTTGGGAAAGATTTCATGATATATTTAGTCACCATTAAAGGAGTATGGATGGGTAGAAAGAGAAATAAAATGGTTATAATGCGTAATGGGCGTGCAGAGAAAAAGAAAATTCTATAAGGACTTGCCCCACATTTGCAGTGTGGGTGAGTTATAACTCATTTATAAAAACCAACGCGTGACTCAAAGGTAGCCAAAAGGAAAATTCCTTTTGGAAAATTGGCTATGTGTGAGGCGGTCACATGGCAGATAAGGTTGTGGTCAAAAGGTAAATTGTTTTGACCCAAGCAAAGTTAGCTATGATAGGTAGCGGTCATTCATGATCTCGTGGTCTAATAGGCTAAGGAGAGATAAACATAGCAATATCATGAGGTGATGCCATGTACAATGTGGGCTCAAGAAACTGAGTAAGAAGATGATGCCATGTAGCCAATTCAAGACAATAAAAAAGGATAGGTGGTGGCTCGTCGCTATCATGCTATCCTAGTGATGAGGACAAATAAAGTTCATGGGATTGTGAGGGATTTCCATGTGTCCAAGAAGAGTGGAGAACATAGTCATTTTAGAGAAGAAAGGTGGTGGCTCATTTCTATCCCACAATCCCAATGATTGGGAAAGATAAACATAGTAGGATACAAATATATTGATGCATGACATAGAACGGTAGCAGAGTGGGGCCAGAGGTGACAGCTCAGAATCTTGTGATATAACACAAGAAGGATGAAAAGGGCTGCAAGATAGAGAGAAGATGATGCATGCCTATCAAGTGGTTTAGAAAGTACTTTGAGGGAGATTAAAGGATAGAGAGATCTAACGACATTCATTATACCTCCAAAGAAGTTGCAAGCAAGATAAAATTTCTCAGATCACGGGATGGCGATGTGTGTCTGGGCCAAGGAAGAGTCCAAATAGTGGTACAAAAGATAAAGGGACCCATGGGCCAAATCAAAGGAAGCCACGTTGAAGGTAGGGTCAAGGTAAGATTAAGAATCATGCAAAGGGATTTTAACTTAGAGGAAAAAATTTCCTACATCACGGAAAAGGTGTTTGACTAGTAGTTAAAGGTGCTAAAATTTTGTCTAAATGCAGTAAAAGTGGTCGATCAAACTTATAGAGTTTTGTAAAAGGTGGAAAAATCTATTCTGCGTGCATGCAAGGCATCGACAAGGGTTTCAACAAGAGTCTAGTGAAGATTAAGCCCTCCTTTTTACATGCCAGTAACGTGGGGCTAAGCATAGGAGTTAGAATCCAAGGTCAACACAGTCATATCAGCTCAACTCCAGTTCCAAGACACACATCGACCAATCAACATTAAAAATATAGGAGGTGGAAAATATTTATTTTAATGGTTTAGGGTAGGTGATATAAACAAAATTTTCAGTTTCCCATCCTTCCTTTTATTCAATACAGCCATATCAGGGTTCAATGCTAGTCCAAGGAGGTGCATCGATCATATCACCATCAAAGAAACATAATTTTATGTGGCATGTGGTCCAGAGATATTAATTAAGTCCATAGTATTTCTTCCTTCTGCACTTCAAGTTCTTCATCCCTCGGTGAAACATAAAGTTCATTTCTAGTTCATCTGATGTAAAGCTTTAAAGTTAGAGTTTGTTTCCTTTAAGTAGCAAGTTTAGTAGTTTTTTTAAGGGTTCCCACATTTTTGTAGGAAGTTAGGAATGATTATTATGATCCTTCAGTTTTTTGAGAGGCTGTGGCAGCTATTGTAATGGTATGATAGCACTTCATTTTGATTATTGAATAAAGATCGTATTTTTCACAGACCTTTCAATGAATTTTCATGATTATATGCAGTCTTGGATCTTATATTTGTTAGAGTAATTATCTATTTACACTTATTAATTAGATCACTTTGATTTAATTAATTAAGTTGTTTATTACTCTAGTTTACTTAAGCTATCTCTTAGGTGCATTATAATTAATATTTATATTAATTATTAATGTGCAACCTAGCTTTTCTAGTTTTAGGGTTTCGTTCACCTTTATAGGTTGAACGTTGTAGTTTCTTTTTCATTAATTCAGATTATAATTTCACTCTCACTTTCTGAGAAACTTCTAAGCTCTTCTCCTTCTCTCTTTTTGCTTCTCTTTTGTGAAAGTTTCTTGCATGCAGGTGTTCGTCAGGTTTCTATGGATTTGTCTCTCAAATCCTACATGGTATCAGAGCTTCCCTTCTACTACCTCATCTGAGGGTTTTTGAATCCATGATTCACAGACGAAAGCCATAGCTTCTCTAAGTATTATCCTTCATTTTAGAGGAGGCACTATTTTTTGGATCACTTTGAGCCAAAACGGACTCCAACATTGTGCTCAGAAGGCCTAGGAGAGTCAAAAAGCATATAAAGTTTGCTAGTTTTGGCCACAGTGACCCCAGAGGAAAATTTTCTCACTCCTAGGTCGTACGACACAAAAATTGAGAAAAAAAATTTAAAAAAAATTTAAAAAATGTTTTTTTAAGGTTTTTGGGGGCCTGTGCAGCACAGGCGAGGTGCGCCACCCTGGCTTGGCCCGCGCCTGGCCCCCGCTGGCGCGTCGCCCACCGCCCACCAGAGCTGCCCCGCCGGCGCTGCCGCTTGAGAATTGCCCAGAAGCTGCCTGACCACCACCTCCGCCGGTGGCCCATCACCTGCCACCACCGATAGCATGCCAAGTGATGTCACTACTGACGTCACCAGCTAGATTTTTTTTCCCTGTGGTTTTTCAAAATTTTTTGGCAGTTTTCAAAATTTCCCAGCGACGCAAAATTTTTTTGGTGAGATGGGCCCACGACATGCAGACGGCCATCAAATTTTTTCCTAAAGTCCGTGACGGTCATTTGACTGTCAAATTTTTTCCCGTGACTAGTTTTTTCTGGTGAGCTCATTTTCAGAGGAGCAGTTGGTTTTTTGGCCATAACTTATGCATACAATGTCCGTTTTTGAAAAACAAAATGTTACCGGAAAGGTTTTTCCTAGCTAGACGTAATGATGCTAGTATTGTCTTCTGATTCAACCATTTGAGTTATCATTTTTGGCATTGAAGTAGAGGCTTCAACTTCCTCCCTCTCTGCATCTGGCATCCAGGTTTTGCTCTCTTTTTTTTGTTCTTTCTATACTTATTTATTTGCTATATGGGGGGGATAGAATTATACATTGTGAGGGGGCTACATTTTCTTTTTGTAATTTAATCCAAAAATGACCCTTCTACTTCCTTCTACTTCTTCTCTCAATGTCGGACCCCTCTGTGGTCCGACTGATACCTCACAATTATCACACCTGGAAAGAACATATGACCAGGCTACTCAAGTCATGTGGCTTATGGTCATGTTTGGATGAGAACCAACCTATTCTACAACGTCCGTTTGAGGTCCTTCAGCATAGAAACAAAATGGATGAAGCCATGGGTTTGATTGCACTACAGATTTCAGATAGCCTCATGTTTCATCTGGATGGTTTGACCACTCCTCATGCATATTGGGGAAAGTTTGTAGATCTATTTGGAAAAGTGAATGCATTCAGGGCACTTTAGCATGATGCAGAGTTGACATCCTTGTCTCCTGATAGTTTTTCCACCATTGAGAACTTCTTGATGAAGTTCAATGCTTTCTGATCACTTTTACAGGGATGTGGGAAGACCAAATCAGATGATGAGTGTATCTTTCTAATACTCTCAAATCTTCGTAGAGAGTTCCAGATTTTCTACTCCACTTTCTATTCCACTATGGATGCCTTCGGTCCTAGGCACAATATGCCTTCATTTGTGGCCTTCTGTAATTGGTTGACTTGAGAGAAGTCAAAGATACAATAGTACATTGCATGATGCTTCAGTCTCTATGAGCCATGCCTTGGTTGCTCACCCATCTCCACAAAAATAGGAGCAGAAACAGGTATCACAATCCATAGAATCTTGGAAGGATTCTCCTTCTCAGCATTCCTCTGGCCCACCTCCTTCACCTAAGGGGAAATCAAAGATAGACAAACCCAAGTGTACTTATTGCAATAAGTTCAATCATGATGAGTCTCAGTGCTTTCAGAAGAAGGTAGCTGGATATGCCTAACAGATTGCTGATTTGACAACTCTTCTTCATAAGAGCAACATTGATATTCCTTCTTCCTCTTCTCACAAGTCTTCTTCATCATCATCTATGACAGATGGGTCAGACAATGGAAAGGGTCATGCCTTATGTGCATCTGCTATTGCTCCCTCTTTTAGGTGGTTGCTGGATTTTGGTACTTCACATCATATGGCATCTTCTCAGAGTTCTTTCTCATCTTTTGTGGCCTCTCCTACCCCACACATCTTAATGGGGAATGATATTGTTATGCTTGTGTGGTCAGGGTTCTATTGACATCAATGGTGGTGCATTTCATGATGTACTATGTGTTCCATCCTTGTCATCGAACCTTCTCTCCATTTATCAGATGACTCATAGTGGGACAAAGAAGATATTTGAGTTCACTGCAAATTTTGTACACATCCAAGATAGTGTGACTGGCCACTTTATTGCTACAGGGATAGTTGATCATGCCACCCGCCTGTACTCCTCCCATTTTGGTCCACCATCTCTTGTGTCAGATAATATCTCTCCTACTGCACGAGAGCCTAGTGAGAAGAAGTTGGGTCACCTGAACTTCTGTGTTTCTCCTGAGATCAGTGTTGTGGCTTCTCCACCTCCTCCTCCTCTTGTGCCTACATTTGTTCAACTTGAGTCTTCTTCAACCGTCCCTATTATGGTCACTCCCTGCATCGAGCCTTCCCCTCCAGTTGTTGAGGGCATATTCGAGGACATTCATCTCCTCTCAGCTGACAGATTCAGCCCATCTATTGGCCCATCTTCTTTGGGGATTCCATTCAAGGAGTCTCATTCATTCTCCTTTGAGCATCAGCTCGGCCTTCCCATTTCACCTCTCATTCATGGGTTCCCTTCTTACTTTGTACCTCTATTTCTTCCACATTGGAGTCCCATTAGTTTGATCATTCCTACAGGGGTTCCATCATTCTGGGGGGCTTTGGTGTCTCATCCCTCTCTCATGCGAAGTTTGATTGTACTTATGGTTTTGAGAGAGTCTCTTGAGCCATTCTTTTCTGCATTTTTGTCTATCTCTTCTTGGAGTAGGGTTTTTCCCATGTGGTTTTCTCTATTTCTCCACTTTACAGAGATTTGGTTGTGCTTGGGTACCTGATCAGGCCTTTTTGTCTGGACCCTTTTTTCCTGCTTTCATAGTTGTGCTAGGTTAGCTTACCTCCCGAGCTTCGCTTAAGGGGGGGTGTTAGAGTAATTATCTATTTACACTGTTTAATTAGATCACTTTGATTTAATTAATTAAGTTTTTTATTACTCTAGTTTACTTAAGCTCTCTTAGGTGTATTATAATTAATATTTATATTAATTATTAATGTGCAACCTAGATTTTCTAGTTTTAGGGTTTCGTTCACCTTTATAGGTTGAACTTTGTAGTTTCTTTTTCATTAATTCATATTATAATTTTGCTCTCACTTTCTGAGCAACTTCTGAGTTCTTCTCCTTCTCTCTTTCTGCTTCTCTTCTGTGACAGGTTCTTCCATGCAGGTGTTCTTCAGGTTTCTATGGATTTGTCTCTCAAATCCTACAGAGGGCCATGAAGAAGAGTTGGATTTGATTTTTTTCTTGGTTTCCATGCTCATACGACCCTAGAAGCCAAAAAAAATTTCCTCAGAGGTACAGAGGGCCAAATAGGTCATGTCTTCTATCAAAACTAGGGTTTTTTGGCCTTCTGGACATGACCATGAGGTCTATTTGTTCCCAAAGTGCACCAAAAATGAGTTCACCCCTAGATTGAAGACAACAAACCCTGAAAAGCTAAAAATTTTCCCCTTCAAACACAATTGCAAGATCAGGATAGGCAGCAGTAGAAAGTATCTGATATTAACTTGTAATGTATTTATCCTTTGAATCATACAAGCTCATGTCTCTATTAGTATATTTGGAATGGATAGAATTAATCCTTATGTAGGTTATAAGTTGTAGTTTCCTTTATTTTTCTCCCTTATCTAGTTAATTATGAATATTTCTCATCCTCCTAGCCTATATTTTAAAGAGACTCTAAACCCTCCTTATGAAACACGTATGCATGAGTTGTCTAATCATAAAATCTATTTAAATTGCTTACAGTGGTCTTTCTTCAAGAGCTCCATTTTTATTAGTGTTGGACTACCATTACATCATTTTTGGTGCATCAACTAGTAGATTAGATTTGTTTATAGTTCTTTTCTTTCTTCAATTTCTATGCCTTTTCCCATCCAAGTTTTCCCTTTTTAGTTAAAATATTTTCATAAGGTGACATATGAAATATGAACCAGCCTAGAATCTTGAAATTCACTCAATAAATAGGAAATCCCACCACCTACGAGTGTTTCCATGTTGTCTTGGAATCCTCAACACTGGCCCTTGAAGCAAGCTTGAGGAGGACCTATAATTCTAGCTCTCAACACATCCACTTATCAGAATAACAATTTATGATAATGGAGGTTAAGGAATTCCAAAGAGATACCTTGTTTGATCAAGCATCCAAGGCATAAACATTAACAAGATTCCAAACTTTAAAATATTTTAATTTATATAACATTACAATAAAAAGTTATCTTGAAGTATAAAAACTAATCACTAAAAAGGAAACCAGGTTCTAAAGAGTAGCTAAGCCTCCTATGGATCCTTTGGCATCACTACACAAAAATGAACAAAGGGCCAATTTTTTTTAACTATGTTTTAAAACTTACTCTTTCATTTTAGTTTCTTGAAGAAGCATAATATGAACATTCTACTCTAGTAGAATAAATTTATTAATATATGGCTTTATTTATCTATTTGAGCCTCTCATATTCAGACCTAATCTTCATCTTATTAAAAAGAGAATAGAAATATGATTACCCTTAAGATGAAAAGGAAACCTCCACATGCAAACGTCCCTATCTTGTCATTAATTTTTTTCTTTTAGGATTAGAGAGTCTATCAAGGTTCCTTTTCCTTCCACTAGCCACTTTCTTGGATATATCCCTATTTCTAGATTCCATCTAGGAATATCTACCTTGTTTGACACCCCCTCCCACATCCACCTTTTTATTTTCCCTTAGGTTTAGCACCAATCTATGTCCATTCTATTTCCAAATCTTCATCTTCTTTAGTCTTCTTGGTTTTACTAGGTGGGGTGTAGAGGAAAACCCTATTAGAATCATGTTTTTGTTTAAGATTATTAAGACCATATTCCTATTTAGTTATTTTCCCTTCACTATTATGTAGGATTTCATCATGACTCATATTCTCTTTATTACTAATAGTGAGATCTGTATCAATACTTATTACTACAATCTAATCTTGACCATTAAGATTATTGGGACTAGCATCACTGAGATTGTTGATGATCTTTAAATTATCCATTCTAGGTTCTAGTAGCTCGGGCCTATCCCCTAAGCCCCTAAGTTTCTATTATTTAGGATTGTTGACATAAAAAAAGTACCTTTGACTTTTTTTTTAGCTAGAATAGGTTTATTATTATGGTCATCAATGAAGTTTCCCAATGCCACTATTCTATTAAAAAAAGTAGAGAATAAACCCATAAGAATACTATGTCTGTCAGTTTAGACATGAAGAATTATAGAACATTTGATACATAAAAAGGATGAAGCAATAAACATTTAATGCTACACTATCTCAATAATTGTGTCATCCAAGAATCATATTTATTACAAGATGAGAAAACATATAAATACTAGGTACTATTTCATTACAAACTTGTTCAACAATATTTTTTTGTTTAGAGTTTCAAATATTTGAATACTAGTATGTAGACAACCTGACAAAGTCATTGGAAAAGTAAAGCTTTGAGCATCTAAGAGACTATTTAGGCACCCTCGATGATGGTATTTGTAATTAGGTAGGGGAATGTTGGAATATGTAATCTCAACCAACTTTCCCTAATATATTTATATTCAACCTATAGCATTTTATTACATATAATTGCACATCCCTAAGAGATTTGGGTGCACATAAAGCACAGATATGACCTAGATAGTAATGAATATCTATTTTGTCACCTATATATTTTGATAGAAAACTCATAAGAATACGAATGTTTGGAAGAAATGTAGACACCAAAATAAAGTTTTGTTATTTTTTTTACTGAAATAAAAAGATCTCAAGCTCTCTCTATTTAATTTTTTTTTGTAAGAAGCTATCTTCTACCAATATAAAAGAATAATTTTTTTAATCTCTGGTCTTACTTTTCTTCTCTTTATTCCCTCTAAAATAATTTACATTTAACAATTCCATTGGATAATTAAAAATGTTTTTATAAATAGAACGAAATTTCGATTATATGATAGTAAGCTGGTCGTTACATTTTGTGTAAGAAAAAACAGTTTAATGACATTGCTATTTCCATAAACTGGTATCGATTTGCTGGTAATTCATAATCCAATCTTTTAAGCACTGATTTGAACATAATATTTCTATCCTCTTGTACACGTATATGCCTTTCATATTCCTTGTATCTATCAAGAGCAACCCTATGCGAAACTATTGCTTCACTAATTAGCCTACTGCCTAAGTAAAGAAGTGGCTATGGGATTATTATGCGTAATAATACATTTTAGTTGTCTCCAGAAAGAAAATAGTTTCATAACACTTTGCCGATACAATTGACGTTACATTTTTAACTATCAGTATCAGACATACACCTGCAAACATATTAAATTTGAAATTTAATTTTGGAGGCGGAAATAAATAAGAGAATTTGTATAAGAGAATTTGCAGGCGGAAATAAATAAGCTCTGGCTTACATTTGAGAGCTATAGAACGAGACTGGAGGAGGAAGAATAGACTGAAAGAGAGCGAGTTGTTGAACCCGCCGCCCTGAATCTATTTAAAATTTTGCAAATTTAATTGTTTCTATCCTTCAAAAGTTTTAAGCCTGTCCCTAGAGCACATGAAGCTCTCCTCTTTTCCTAATTCACTTCCTTCACGTTTACTATGCAGGTTTTCCTTTTCCACACTCTTCATGACTCAAGGTAACAAGATTCTATCCCTTTATTTTAATTACACATGGCTAAACTATAGCGCAATTTATAGTGGTTTAAAATTCTAAATTGATTTTGTGGATTACGCAGGTGAGAGGATTATAAGCAGTCTGGGCAGAGCAGTGATGATAATTTGGCTTTTTGTAGTTTTAGTGTTAGTGTCTAGTTACACCGCCAGCCTGTCCTCAATGCTTACCGAGAGAGAAATTGGCCCAAAAGTTCAGAGCCTTGAATCTCTCATCGCCAAAAATTCGCCAATCGGGTATCACCAGGGATCTTTCATAGACAAGTTTTTGGAACAGAAGCTTGGTGTGAATAAAAGTGTGCTTCGCCCATATTCATCTGTACAAGACTACCGAATTGCACTGAAGAAGGGACCTTGCAATGGAGGAGTGGCTGCCATATTTGACGAAGAAACTATTTCTCAAAACACATTTCTTTCATCAGGATGCAACGCCTATGTAAAAGTTGGTCCTACGTATAGAGCTGGAGGCTTCGCATTTGTAAGTCTCGAAAATTGCCTCTAAACCCCATATTGGTCTAATTTACAAATTGTATGATTGATTCCAATTGTGTGTACAGGTGTTTACAAAGGGGTCTCCGCTAGTTTCAGACATTTCCAAGGCTATATTAAATCTTTCAGAAAGTAAAGAGATGCAAGAAATGCGGAAGAGGTGGTTCAATTCAAGTGAAAGCAAATGCAATGAAGAGTCTGATGGATTGGAATCAAACAGATTGAGCCTTGACAACTTTTGGGGTATATTTTTGCTGACAGGATGTGTGTCATTTCTCACCCTTGCCTACTATTTGTGTCGCCTATTTTATCGATTTGTGCACAGAAATGAGAATTCATCTCCTGTTGAATCCATCATCTCCCGCTTGCGAACGTTTGCTAATTATGCAGACGAGAAGGACACCCCAGGACCAAAAATAAAGAGACGTGACGCCGCCATTTCATCAAATGGAGCCACTGCCCCAAAATCCTCTGACAATATAGTTTCAACCGGACAAATATAAGCTTTCAAAGCCAAGAAGAAGATAAGTAGAGTTTCTTGGGAGGAACCACTTGAATCCCTTACTGAAAACTGCAATCTCATAAAACGAGTTTGTTTTCATATATGTTGCTACTTTATTTTGTTGTTCCTGTTATCGTTGTTGTTTCTAATACTACTAGTCATGGCTTGCATAGCAATTTTGTTACTGTAGTTATGTTTTGAGCCACATTAGTTTTTATTAGGTCTGTATTCTTCTAGTGTTCTTAGTTTGTTATTGTTTTAAGTTTGCTACTGCACGAGGCTGTATCTCTTTTTGATTTGGTGTGAGGTCCATTTGGACCACTCGTACTTTAATGGTTCTTACATTATTATAACTCTTAGATAGGGCCTTCCATGCTTAATTTATAAAAGCTAGAACAAATATACAACTCGTTTTATTTATCTATATTTATATTTTAATATTTATTTCAGTATCAAGAATTTCACATGTATTTCATATATTAATATTTATTTTATTTCAAGAATTTCATATATTTATGTAATCCTCTTTTAATTTAGCAAACATGTTATCACTTGTTGACATACCAACAACACTCCTTTGTGGAAAGAGTATAATAGAGAGTTGATTTTTTTAGTTTTCTGGGTTTAGACAATCTTCTTGTTTAGTATGAACTCATTTTCCCTTTTCTCAAAGTCTTTAAGATGCAAATTAATTCTCAATTTTATATTTATTAGAGTAATTATACTCTACTTAATATAGATAGAATTTTATTATATTGGTGCGTTTCTTCGATCATCAACTTACTATGTAAGTAAACTGTATTATTAGGGCCTTCAAAATAATTAATTGGATTAAAAATTCTTGAGCAATGGTGGCATCATGTTGGTGTACAAATTTATGATATCGAACATCCCTAAAAGTAGGTTGTTTCTTAAGTGTCAGGCCTAGTGGTGTCAAAATCAAGATAAAATGTGTAACTTATGATGAAGTGCGGATAATCATGGACTAATCTAGTAAGGTAGATTACTCCTTTGAATAAAGCTATTGGTAGGACAAGGGATGCTTCTTTGAGGTTCTAAAATGCATATAACTATGATAAATGGACATGAAGCTTTGAATAAGTCATAGTCAATGCATCGTAAATTCCTATTTTCTATCCCTAAGTGCATTTGTTCTAGCTAACTCTTTTATAGGGTAGATAAAAAAAATAGAAGAAGTGATAAATTAGATATAATTGTAATAAATGGACATGAACAATTGAATAATTCATTGTCAATAATGTTGGAAATATATTGAGGTTAGGTGAATGAGAGGGCAGGTGAATTAGGGACCAATAAAACTTAATCTCTTTAATCATATATTAGATTGTCTAATCTGATTGCATGCATGAAACAGAAAAGTAATAAATATCCACAACACTTGACATAATATTTGGCTACCCATAAACCTTCCAAATAAAAAGTAAAACTGGGGTGGGGATGGTCCCCACAAGATTTATTACTGCAGTATAAATTTAGCATGTTAAAGCTTACAATTGACCACTTCTGATGGTTTGTCCTATTAGGAGCAATAAGGAGATTTAGGTCCACCTTGTGAAAGGATTTTGTACAATACAATTAAGTATGCAACTCTGTTAGGATATTTGTAAAGGACTATTAAGTCCACCTTGTTAGATGATTTTGCTGATGCACCTGTTAGGATGAACCCGTAGATGATCTTCTATGCAACTCTGATTGGCTGAATAAGATCCAATGATGTAATACTAATCTCCTGAATGTGATGGATGAGCCTCTCTTGTTCCTTATACTATTGTAGCCTCTTAATCAATCTACCACTCCATATTCACATACACACTTATTTCACACACATTTGGATAAAAGAAATACCTTATCCAAATCAAATACTTATGTAAGTTAGCTTCCATGATATACAATAATATCAAACAATATAAACTAAGTTGGCCCAAAACTGTTACTTAGGGGGTGGTCCCACAATAGTGTGTCCCACTTTTTTGAACATCCTGATTTTTGCTGAAATTACACAATTTTAAGAAAATATGATGATTTAATCCTTCAGAGCTCCCATTTGAAGTAGTAAATTCAAAATGGTTAAATAAAATCCTCTTGGATAAAAGTCCCTTTTGTATAATCTCTCTACTCCTCACTCACACCTATAATCGAGTCTCCTTT
The DNA here is from genome assembly GCA_018584345.1 of Thuja plicata. Taxonomy (NCBI): domain Eukaryota; kingdom Viridiplantae; phylum Streptophyta; class Pinopsida; order Cupressales; family Cupressaceae; genus Thuja; species Thuja plicata. Next base: position 577,135 of record MU225138.1, read on the forward strand.
GCACCCATCAAAATACTGACAAAAAATCACTTTGACATTAACTTTTTGTGGGCTAAAATAAACTCATTTGACAAACCCAAATACAGGATGATAGTACTCAGATAAATCTTTTCAATGATTATGATTTTTATATATATTGAGTTTATTAAGACTTTTCTTTTTAAGTTTTACTAAACATAGGTTGTCAGACCATTTAGCGACTTCTCTATTTGACACTTCTGGAAAAATAGTAAATTAGGAAAAAAAAATTATGAAAAATATCTAGGAAATAGTTATTTATGTTTCCTTTCTATAAAAAAAAAGAATAAATGAATTTTGATATATAGAGATAGAGTTAGAGTGATCCAAGTGAACCTATGTCCAAATTATAGTTAATGTCACTTCATAAACTCAATAAACTATAAAATATTCACCCAAATTGAATGAAACCAAATGGATTCCCTAGATATTTGTGTTACAAACCTAAATTAAAAATAATTACATTCTTATCAATTTTATAAAAAAATTTATGTTGATCAAAGTGAGTGCCACTCCTGAAAATTGTTGATTTTTCACACCAACAATATTTGAAGGAGAAGGAAAAATGGATACAAATAAATTCCAATTTTTTTAAAAAAAATATATTTATAAACTAGAAACAAAAATCTAAAAGTCAATAGTTTACATCATCTTGAAATTCTAAATGGTTTTACGAAAATAGGTGTTTGAAAGTGATGTTTTTTTTAGAATGTTCATTTCAGTGTCAAACTTGGCCAAAAAGTGGGACACAGTTTTGTGGGATCACCCTGGGTCCAGTAATCCACTCGGGTGATATACTGGCACTCGGGCAATATGTTGTCACTTGGGAAACATAGTAAACTCTGACACTCGGTCTACACTGTGTAATCAAGTCATATTGTTCACTCGGGTAATACTGATTACCATTGTCTGCTCGGTCGACACTGCCACTGCTTAGGTTACACTACAACTGATTAGGTTGCACTTCAAGCTACTGGCTTGGTCAACTCTTTGATGACAAAGTGTTTTGGTGCTAATTAACAACATGTCTTTCCATAAGGTAATCAATCTCCCCCTTTTCCATTAGTGACCAAAAACACTTATCATGTTGAAAAAGTGCTCAAAATTTTGATTCGAAACACCCCCTTACCATATGCTTGGGTACTTTCTCTAGTTTTGACAACAACTCTGTGAATCAGTTACAACTGACTCTATTTTTTATTTTTCAAAACTATTTTTTTAACTTTACTATTATATATCTCTTCTTCTCTTATCTTATGTACTATGTACCTTCAAAATTTGAGACAAAGTGTTGTCCCAATTATATTGCAACACCTTCAGGGTGTGCAACTCAATCTGTATCTCTGCTGACAACTCCACCATAAGCTCTGCAACTAAATTTTTTTTGTCATGTATGAGTGTCTTGGCATGATCTATATGCTTCTGCATTACATCCATGTGTGGAAGGAGTTGGCTCTGCATAGTTGTAAGAGATTACCTTGTTCTTTCTTCTTCCCTTTTTAATTCTTTTTGCATGTCTATTAGATACTTGATCTTCACAAAATGTGCTAAACTCAAACTAGGGTTAAGGGCCAACTGGTTTGCACTTTCCTTCAAATTTGTATCTATCTTTGTCATTTAGGTCTTGATTTCCATGGTAAAGTTGGAAGTATCACTCAACCTTACAAATAATGAAACAACATTATTTACTGTAGTTTCTAGAGAGCTAATAAGAGTATTTAGCTTCACTTGATCTATTGCAATCTTACTTGCAACATTGTCTAGAACTTTATTCTCAAACTTGCTTTCTGCGTTTTGCAGTAGTTTCTCTTGACCACTTAAATCTTTATTGAACATGTCGACTATATTAACAAGTTGATCCATAATAGATTCATTCTCATCAACTTCTATTTCTAGAGCATATAGGAATATACCTTTTATGTCCTCTAGAACTCTATTTCTCTTCTTTTCTACTTAGAGCTTTATTGCACGTAGCTCTTTTCTTCCATATCTCCCCTAGTATATCCATCTTCTCTACTGTCAAGTTGGAAAGATTCCAATTTAGAATCACAATATCTTCCTCAAGATCAATATAATTTGTATCTTTTTCATTCCCTTTTCCTTTGACCTTGGGATAGGGTGAAGGAACAATTTCCTTACCTTTTTCACTATCATCCTTGACTTCAGTATCGAGTGGATCATTAACTTTTGTTGCACCAACTATAGCATTAATGCTCACTGTGGAAACATTCATAGTGACCTTCTGAGACTCAGTTAGGCTTAGTCCACATGTAGGTGGAGCCTGATGCTCGGTTCCTACTAGTCCATATGTAGATTCTATATTTTTATCCTTGCTCGAAGATATGATGTTCTATATAGGTGATTGGGGAGGGGATTCCATCATTTCTACTGCTATCTATTTTGCAATGGATTCTTCAATAGTTTCCACCTTAGGTAATTCTACATCATTAGTTTTTACCTTGGGGTCTGTACTCAGAACCTCTGCCTTATCTTCTTCCTTGATTTCAAAGACTATCTTCCATATCTTTGTTGTGGCCTGCACCACATCCTCTATTTTCTTGTTCAATATCTATAAGGTCCTGAACCTTGGAGTGTGATTGTTCTCATATTTGGTCATGGCCTCTTTAACCTCTTTATTAGTCATAGATGGCATAACTTTCTTCAAGTTTTGTTCCCTAATATCATTTTCTATTCAGACTGCATTGCTCTAGGGAACAAATATTGCTTTGAATAGATCTTTAGTAATACGACTCTTCAATTCAGATAGATCATACTTCCATCTTGTTATTTTATCTACAACTGCTTCCTCAATCTACTTTTATTTATCCTTAGCTCTGGAATCACATTTCAATAATTTTAGAGAAATCATACCACTACCTCCTTTTAGTTCTTCAATTTTATGCTCAAAGGTAGGTGGGCATTTCTTCAATATGACTATATCATCTTCTTCATCTTCCTTAGGCAATATATGTTTCCTTCTAGATTTTTAGGTACTGATGATAGGGGTAGAGATCTTTGTTTTCTTATTGGGGGCTACCTTCTTTTTCTTAGGAGGTTCAACTTAGATATCTCTTCCTCTTCATTTAAAGGTTAATCATCTTCTATCTTAATTTCATCTTCTTTTCTTTCAGTGATAGAAGGAGGAGAGTCTGAAGTCTTTCCATACTTGTTTTCAAACTTCTCTAACCTCTTCTTTCCTCTTTTCAAGATCTTAGGAATCTCATTTTCTAATAAAATTATTTTCTTTGCTTCTTCATAGGTAGCAATGTATGGTGCTTTACGGTCAACATGCTCATTCACAAGAGCTTCAATGATATCTTTGGTCTCATCAATGTTAACCTCATATGCAAGAGGTTTCACCCATGCTACCCTAGGCTTGACTACCTAAATGTATACTTTATCATAGTCAACTAGGATGGAAACATCATCTTTGTAGTCTTCTACCAATTTTTTAGGAAATCTATATATATTCTGCATCGTTTTTCTGAAATCCTCAAAGTATGCATCCATGATGCTCTCAAAATTGTCTCCTAATTCTGCTATGAAATCATTTATCTGATAAACTATTGGTATGTCCTTCTTCCAACCAACTGTTCCTTCCGAAGGGAAAAACTTCTGAATATAAAGGAATATGCAAACTAGAATTGAACCAAACTTACATGGATTGGTCTTTGATTCCTAGATGCTTTCCATGTTCTTCCTCAATTGGATGACCTACAACTTAGCAAGGTCAAATGAAAATTTATGCTTGACCACTTTGTATGCCAAGTCAACAGCCTCACATGGTACATTGTTAGGTCGGCTAGAACTGTATATTTTGTACACAATTACATGAATACCAAACTTCAATTCCATTTCTATAAGTCCATTTAATCTCATGACTCTTATGTCCCACTCGACAAGAGTCTGTTTAGTTAGGTCATCCTGGGGTGGGGTTTTGGCAGTTTTAGACTTGTTAAGCATAGGATACCCTGTAACATGGTGTACCTTTTCTTGGTGATCTTCACTGGTTGCTCCAGCCATAGACACATGTCATGAACACGGCTCAGAACAAACCTAGTCCACTTAATTTGAAATTTATGTGGCATATGCATGATATGATTCAAACCCTTGACTTCAAGGTGTTTATGTTCTGGCTTTAGATTCCCAGCTTCATAGAGTTTCTCAAATTATTTATTCATTTCCATTGTACCTATCTTTTGAATGGTGCAATGATAAAAGGCTCAGATTTTGTTGATCAACAGTACCTTCAGAGGAATTAGGGAATGAAATCGCATTGAATCTATCTCCTCTACAATCATTAGATGAAGCTTAAACTTTGGAGGTTTGCATACAACATTCCTAACCAACATCTCAGATCCTCTCTTAACCTTGTTGTTGTATGTAGGTGCCATAATGCTGGGAGGAATTATAAAACTTCGCAACTTAAATATTTCCAACACAAATTCACTCTGAATCACTTAAGGCTCTTAATCGCTCTGTAAACTGAATACTTTTTAAACAATAACCTTTCCAATTCATCTTTTATAAGAGATTTTATCGTTGAGTTTTCATTAAATTCTCTATACATGGTGGTTGGCATAGCTCAGAATGAAGCTTGGCAAAAACTAACTTCTACATCCTCAAAACCATACAACCCGACTTAACTCAATTAAGCCTGTGTAACTTAAATGTAACTAAGATCCTGACTCGGTTAAAAATATTATGTGTCCTAGTGCATCAATATGCTGATTTATACTTGCTAGCATATCTGGAACTAATGTAGGATGGCTTGTATGCATAGTTCCAGTTGTCTCCTTGCATATTTATTTAGAGATGGTAGATCCACCAAACTCACTTCTTTGGGTGCCATTCGATCCTTCATTGTTTTGATCCGAACTCTCAAGATATTTCCTTACCTACTACTGACTCATCTGAGTTCTGATTTTAGAAACTTTTTCTCTGCCTTTCTCAAAACTAGTATCTAGTTTTTCTTTGTTCATGTAATTCTTTCTTAGATGACCGAGTTGTTTACACACATAACATCTCTTAGTAGGATTCATTTTTCTTAGGTGAGCCTTTGCACAATTTGCACCAATATGCCCATATTCACCACAATGAAAACATCTATTCCATGTGTTGTAATCCCAACCAAAAATCACTTTAGCTAGTTGTTCAGCAGGGTTCCATTTCTTAGTTCTGCACTCGGAAGATTTGTTACCTCGTTTGTTACAATTGAAACATTTTCCTTCAAGCTTAGGTTTCTCAGTGCATTCACTTTCCCTATTTCCATGTTTGTTGTATCTGTATCATTTACCATTAAAATTTGACTTTCCATTCCTCCAACACTTATTTGATGTGTGCCCTAACTTGCCACAATGATGACAAGTAGGTTTGTTGTTCTTTTGAGTTCCTTGCTATGAGGATTCACCTTGTTCAGTATAACCTAATACATTCTGTCCGTGATGTCTGAGTTGAGTTTTTTATGTCAACTAATCCATGATTACTTGTGAATTCATCATACTCACATTGGTCAAAGCTTTTTAGTATTGAGATCATTCTACAGTCTTTCATTTTCTGTCCTCAAATTGATAACTTCTTGATTTACATTATTGAGTTGATTTATCATATCTGCTTATTGAAGTGACAAATGATGTATTTCATTTTATTTTTCTTCTAATATTGTACTTAGCAGTATTTTATCTTATTGTGACATTTCTATGTCATTTTCTACTTGATTCTTTTATTTCATGACTTCACATATTCTGACAGAATGAATTTCTTGTTCTCTTTTCAACTTTCTAACTTCTTCATGTAAATTGAGATTCTTTGCAAGTAGGTCTTAAATTGTTGCATCAGCTTCTTTGGAACTTCTTTCTTTGCATAAGTCTTCAATTATTTCTTCTATGTAACTTTTATCATTCATCTGCACTGCTAAATCATTTCTTCTATTTAGGGATAGAGAGAGTTTCTCCCTGAGTTTTGTGATCTGATCCATGACCACTTGTAGATCTATATTTTCATTTTCAATGGCTTTCTCTAGTATATATATTTACACTGCCTCTGATCTTTTCTCAAGCTGTTAAACTTATGTTCAGAGAACCTTTAGCTCTGATACCAATTGTTTAAAATATATTGAGGCTAGGTGACTGAGATGGGGCGGGGGGGGTGAATCAGGAACAATTAAAGCTTAATCTCTTTAATCCTTTATTATATTATCTAATCTGATTGCATGCATGAAATAAAAAATTAATAAACATCAACAAGACATGACACAGTATTTGGTTACCTAGAAACCTTCCAAATATAAAGTAAAACTGGGGTGGGGATGGTACCCAGAAGATTTATTATTGCAGTATAAATTTAGCTTGTTAAAGCTTACAATTGACCACTTCTGATGATCTTCCATATTAGGAACAATAAGGACTATTAGGTCCACCTTGTGAAAGGATTTTTTACAATACAATTAAGTATGCAACTCTGTTAGGAGATTTGTAAAATACTATACGTCCACCTTGTTACAAGATTTTGCTGATGCACCTATTAGGATGAACCAGTAGATGATCTTCTATGCAACTATAATTTTTTGAATAAGATCCAATGATGTAATACTAATCACCTGAATGTGATGGATGAGTCTCTGTTGTTCCTTATACTAATGTAGGATCTTAATCAATCTGCCACTCCATATTCGCATATACACTTATTTCACACACATTTGGATAAAAAAAGAACCTTATATTTATACCTTATCCAAATCAAATACTTATGTAAGTTGGCTTCCATGATATACAATAATATCAAACAATAAAAAATAAGTTGGCCCAAAACTGTTACTCGGGTCCAGTAATCCATTTAGTGATATATTGGAACTCGGGCAATATGCTATCACTCGGGAAACATATTAAACTCTGGCACTCAGGCTACATTGTGTACTTGGGTCATATTGATCACTCTGGTAATATTGATTACCACTGTCTACTAGGTTAACCCTGTCACTTCTCAGGTTACAGTACAACTGCTCGGGTTGCACTTCAAGTTGCTCGCTCAGACAGCTCATTGATGACTAAGTGTTTTGGTACTAATTAACAACATGTCTTTCCATAAATTCATCAAATACATCATAAATTCCTATTTTTCTATCACTAAGTGCCTTTATTCATGCTAGCACCTTCATAAGCTAGATAAAATAAAACCATTTAAATATTTTTAAGATCTAGCTCTAACTACCCCTATTTATCTTTCTCACATTTCTACGCATGGAAATGAATGAGCTAAAATAAACATAACATAAAATATATTATTTTCACTATTATTTGAGTTTGTAGGTGCAACAAGAGTTTTGAAGTAGATAACTGCTTATATCCATTTGGGCAATAGATTTTTAAATCTTTACAAATAAAATGATAAAATCATTAAAATCCATTCTATGATACCTTCGTCAATTTTGTAAATTATTACATCATAACTATTTTATAGCATAAAAATAATTAATAAATTAGAATATTTAATGTAATTTAGATAATGATTGATAATAAATAAATGATGGTAGTTAGACTAAATAAAGTTAGTTTTGCAAATTATCATAGTAAATTAATTTGGATAGTTATTTACTATTTGAACTAAACATTTTAATTTATTCGATTATATGTCAGTGGAATCAAAGTTTGATTTTCATTTTGTGTTTTTTCCTAGGAATAATGGCTTAATTTTTTTTTCTTGTATTAGATTGATTATTAATTTTGCCTATGTGGAATTAAAAGGCATTGAATAAGGTGTCTAATTTGGTATTTAAATTTATAAGTGTATTATACTAAAACATTAGTACTTATTAATTGGATGTCTTTTAGGACCCACATGACCCCATTTTAGTGATTCCTAGATTCAAAGGTCTTTATGCTTGATTTCTTGAATCTTTCATGTTCTTTCCTTGAGCCTTAGCACATTGCTCAAGCCCCTGATTTTCTTTGAAATTAACCCCTCCTGGACTAGGACAACCTAAGTTGGCCTTATCTTGGACAAGGGTGACCCAAGTCAGCCTTGTCCTTGGGGGTTGGTTTTGACTGGGCTCCAAGCCCAATGTGGGGGTGTTTTATTTCCCAGGCCAAATGTGGTTTGACTAGCATTTCTAAATCCTGAAATGAGTATAAAAGAGGATCTTCTCCTCTCAATTTTCCATTGATAAGCATCCATTACTATGGACATAACATTCACGAGAAAAATATATTTTAAGTGCAAGAAATCAAGCATTCAAGTTGTGCAATAAAGATGGTGGATACAAGATTTAAAGAAAAGCATCCCAATGAAGATCTTCAAGTCTCGAAGTCTTCTTCCATCTGGGAAAAGAAAATCTTCTCTCCTACATAAAATTTTCTCTCACGTGATGGCCTAGTGGATAAATTAGCAAGTAAGCAAGAAGATCCATTCCTCTTCTAGGACTATAAAGTTTTCATTTATTTAATTTATGGAGGGAACCTTGATTCTACAACATATTCCAAGCATACAAGCATCCTTGTAAAGTTGACAGATTTCTACATTTATCCATGAGGGTTTTCCATGCAAGGTAAACCTAATATTTATCTTGTTTATGAAATTTCCTTATTTCATTTCAAGGTTGATTCCTATGCAGGGGTATGAACAAGGAAATCCCCTTTCTACAACCTATTCCCCTTCTTCCTTGTGTGCGAGAATAGGTTTTCAAGTTACAGATCCATAATTTTAGAGTTGCAGAATAAGTGACTTACCTGCTAGAGATTTTACAACTTTTTGAGTCTGTAGGACAAGGCCAAATTTGTGGGACTAGGTCAAATTGATTCGACATCATAATTTGGATGTAAAACTGTCACAACCAAGAATTACAAGTGTGTGTGTGGTAAAATGTGTGATTAATTCTCCAACCAAAGGCTTCAATGAACCATTACATCCAAAGGCTTAGCATCAAAATAAGAATCAAGATATTGCATAAACACACTTGAAATTAACTTATTTCTTGTTAGTTGAAGTGAGTTTGATTCTCATGAGTGTCCATCATATTGGACATGGATAATTAGTGAGTTGAATACCACAAAATGCAAGATTCAATGTAAGAATGAGCAAGATGCATGTTCTTGCATAGTTTACTCTTAAGAGTTTTGAAAATGAAATGCATGAACTAGAAGGGTAAAAGCATAGTAACCATGAAGAATGAAGCTAAAATGAAAGTGTAAACTATTAATGGAATGAGAAATGCATCTACTATTACTTTATGAAAGCAAACTAAGATGCTATTAAACTAAGAAATGAAACTAAAAATGCCAAAATGCGAGTAAACTACTAGGAGAGAAAGTGTAATGAGTGCACAATAAAACCCTATAGTGAAAATAGCATTGTAACTCTACTCTTGAAATATCCTTGCTATCTCTCTCTATCCATGAGAAAAGGGAGCTATCTTATAGGAAATTCCAATGGATGGGTCATTTTGATTAAGAGGAAAAATGAAATGAGAAACGGTGGAGATGCAACTTCCCTCAATCCATGTGAAATGATAGAGTGATTTTGACTAGTCAATCTTGTGGAGAATAAGACAAAATTGGTATTTTCCCCTTTTATTTGCTTTATTTTGATTTTCAAGCACTCACCCATGTGTGAGTGAGTTCCTTCTTGGCTTAAAAGGGGATTTAGGAATATTTTATTTATCCCAATGTTTTTATGAAATTTCAGTGTTTTAGGCATTTGGATTGATGATTTGATTCAACAAGTCAAGATTAAAATTTTGTAAACAAATTTGATTAACTGCTCCCATAATTAGGATTTAGGATCTAACTTATAAATGTATCTAATTTAGGATTTATTAAGAACAATTAATTAGAAATAGGAGCTATAGGTTTTCTAGACCAAGTTTAGGTGATTGCATTTTCCCCTCTTTTAATTGATGTGTGAGCAGAACGTTGATTCAAAGAACATCTGATGTTTGATTAGATCAAGAAATAACCTTATATGAAGAGATGAAACTATCCCACTGATCATAACCAATTCCAAAATTGATTGAACAAAGATCGATTGAATTTTGAAGATATCAACTCCAGACTTGATTGAGCGAAGGTTGATAGGGAGATCTAGAAATATCATCTCTGGGCTTGATTGATCAAAGAATGATAGAAGAGTTTGAAAATTCAGCTTGATGTGAAGTGAAAAAACTGAATTTATGTCCTGCAAGAAAATTTCTCTATTTTAGATTAGTTTAAATGACGAATAAACCTAATGTGGTGAGATGAGACTGATTGTCATTCGATTGCTTTCTTAGGATAATTGACTTGATACGAGTCCCGATGAAACCAATTGCCTGATTGAGAGAGGTTATTAGATTGATATGGTGTGATGAACCAGATTGCCTCTATGGATTTAGATTGTTTGATGCGCAATGATGAAAATCACTTTATTGATCTTGATTTAGGTCAGAACCTGATGCCCCTAGATGAGAGTTTTTTATATGAATCAAATTATTGATATAATGGTCGAGATCAAAATCAAAAGGAGGAGATAGCGACAAGCCCAAGACACCAAAATAGTATTGAGGAAATGAGGTATAAGCCCAATTTGAGGTTTGATTAACCAAGTTTGACCAAGAGTTGACTAAAATTGACTTTTTAGATTAAAGTGGGAAGTGCTTGATAGAGCCAATTACAATCAATCTCAAAGAGGAATCCTGTGAGGAAAGTGTCAATGATCAATTGCATTTGAGAAAATAGTTTAATCTGTATTTTTGAGTATCAAAATGTCATCAGATTTTGATTTCGGTCCCAAAAATGGATTTAGAGTTGTCCAATTAGCCAAGGGTGCAATTTTTTATGTCCATTAGAGCACTTTTAAAAATTAGGTCAAAACCTATATAAGGCCTGGAGGAGTCATTTTCAAATCATTTTCTCTGAGTGAAAATGGTGGTGCTAGTAGAAGTTCATCAATTCAAGCGCATGCAGAGGTACAGATGGCCGCATGACTACCCAACTCCAGTAAGTAACTCATTAACTTCGCCTTCATATTAAATTTTTCAATTTTTTTTTTATAGATTTTTGCAAGTTTTTCAATGTTATAGGTTGTAGGGTCCTAGTTCATTGTACGATCTGGTGAGAGGGCTCATACGAAAAAATACTAAAAATTCTTTTATCATTTCATCTTACTAGTTTTTTCATGTTGGAAGCACCTACTTATCGTACAAGCATATTCATCCAAGCCCATTTTGTCACATGGCCCCATTAGTTTTATCATTTGAGCCTGAATTGTTGTATGATACCAAATCCTGACTTGTACGAACCTTGATGCAAGTGAGTCTTTTGTTGTACATTGTCGTTTGGGAGGTAGTGGTACTTTTTTGAAGAGCTCCTTAGTTGATTGTGTGTTCTTATGATTTCTTAGCCTATTTGTCAACTTGTTTTATCATTGCATGCTAAATGTAGGTTTCTTTTACTTAGTTACTAATGCATTTTCACTATTTGTCTTCTTGCAGGCACAATTTCTAGATATCCAGTTTCGTTCCACATATCCTGCCACCATGCGGTTGGTGAGGAACTTATCATATGATTAGCGAGGACACGTGAGGGACTATGGTTTTTTATGGTTGACCCAGATGCATGACATCAGGGTGAACCATGGGTTTTTGACAGCATTGGTGGAGATATTCCACAGTGAGCATAACACTTTTTATTTACTGACTGGGGAGATGACCATCACTCTCGAGGATGTCTTTAGGATTCTTTGGGTTTGATTTGTAGGAGAGTGGGTTGAGTATGATGCAGTGTGGCAGCTCGATACACAGGCACAAATGTGTGTGTTTCACGATCACACCATCTTCGATAGGGCCATATCCTTGGATGATATGTTGAGTCAATATGGTACCTACTATCCTCTTGCTTGTGTTATATCTAGATTCATAGGTTTCTTCCTTATGGTGGATAGGAGCCAATAATGATTCCTTTGTGGATTGGGTAGATTATTAGAGAGACTGGTGACCTGGCCAAAGCATTTAGGTTGGGGTTAGTGCATTTTGGCGCAAATGTATCATGAGATGCATGAGGTTATGTACAAGAGAGCCCAAGGTATGGCTGCAGGAGCACTAATATTGCAGGTATGGGCTTGGGAGCATCACCCAGTATGCAAGCTAGTAGCCGATGATCCAAGATAGAGTAGATAGCTCTACATGTATAGATACACAGGTTTTTTGACACAGCCATACCTAAGGAAGATTGACTACTAGAGATGTGAGTTAGATGATCTCAGCTTGGTTTTTAGAGGCCCTACATAGGAATAGAGGACTAGAGTGACTAGATAGGTCATAGGAGAGATTTCTTTGTTTCTCATCCTTTGCTGAGGAGGAATTCTAACATTATCAATTGCTTTGTAGTTGGTCGAGTACTATGGAAATATGGTCATCCATAGAATATGCCGCAAGAGTGCATAGTTTATCCTTGTTTTATTAATGAGGAGCACTGAGGGTGGTCTCCAAGACTATCTCCAGCTCTTTGTGTACATGATTTGATAGGTTTACACAAGCCATCTGGGGATTACTTAGAGGTCATTATAAATGCAAGGGTTACACCCCCGATACAAGGATCTTTTTGAATGACATCCCTTCTTGAGATTCATGGATCTGACGAAGAGAACCCTGTAGATTGAGGAGGGAGATGTAGTTCAAAGGGCAGGTGGATAGAGGGGTCCAGACATAGTACAACTTGGGGTCTGATCCCTACTAGAGAAATTTGTGACCCAGAGGTTAGCTCCAATAGGGAAATTAGAGTTGTTCAGCAGTGACAACATGGAGAGGGAGGCACCCTTGGTTTAGTTGGTGTCAAGATACCCGTTGCACAGGTCCTAGATGAGGAGATAAGATACAAACAACCAATTCTCAGTCTTGATGATGTAGTTTGACATGTTTGTAAGTGCAAAACTACACAAGCTGAGGAGGAGGGAGCACAGAGAGATCAGACTCCTCAAGACGTGATCTGCACACTGAGAGGGAAAGTCAGATCATTAAAGACATAAATATCAGTGTCTCAGGCTCAGATAAAAGAGCGATATTGTACCATTGCTAAGCGGGATTAGAGGATACAAGAATTCACAAGTGAGAGTGCCACTCTCTGGAGGTAGATTATTCGTCAGCCGAGTAGGGAGGTCTACTGTGTGATAGCTTATAGTGTTGTATTTCATGTAGCATAGTAGGTGCTACCATATTCGAAATATCTCGCATGATCCAAGGGAGTAGGCCCTCCACCCAGAGAAGATGCTCCTCCTCCTATAGCCCTAGATGGCATTGAGGGAGGGAGCGAGACCTGATTATCTGCTTCTTGTCTTCTCCTTTACTATTTTTTTGAGATTCATTTTGATTGTATATGATTCATCTGCACCAAGGATGCACGTTTTCCTCGATATTGTTGGAGCACCTTTTTCTATAGACTGAGACTATATATATACGTATATATAGATATGTATATATATACATATATATATATATACATATATATATATATATATGTATGTATATATATGTATATATATGTATGTATATAA
>MU225138.1:600975-621406 GCA_018584345.1 Thuja plicata
GATTGTCCTTGTGCTTAATTTATTGGCTTATGTTGTTACTTGGCATTGTTGAATTCTGAGTATATTATCATCGTATATATTTTATTTGATTAGTTCTTGGTGCATAACATGATGTGTAGTAGGATCTTAGTGTCATATGTGATTTCCTTGTACCCTGATGTTTTGTTCACTGCAATAAGAATGTCTTGTTTTGCTCATATTGTTTGTTTCTTTTGTAGATAGATAACTGGTGTAGGAGCACCCTAAGGTCTTTGAAAGATCTTGTTATTAATTTTGGGTTGTAGGTTGGTTTGGCCAACCATATATGAATAAGGACTATGTTATAAAGTCCCAAGTGTGTTTAATGTTTGTTTAAGGTTAGTAGTGTTTAGGGTTTGCAAGTTGTAGAGTCTAGTTGCACCTAGGGATCTATACCCTTAGAAGTTAACCAAAAGGTCAAAGGGTTGACCAAAAATCTAAAATGTTGATATTTTCAAGTTTTTAATGTTTTTAAGTGTTTTAGAGCCATTTGCTAAGTTTTGAAACCAAATGGGGCCATTGAAGTTGAGAGAATGTCATTTTGACAAAAAGATGTCAAATTTGTCATGACAACATTTCATAGTTTGTAGGAATAAGATTTTATGATGCCCAAATCCTAACATGAGGGTCAAAAAATGTGGGAATGGAGTATATAAGGTGACACAAACCCTTTTGTATGGACTATTTGTGAAGAAGCAAGTTTTTACAGTGTATTTTGTAGACACAGCCATCATCTAGTACTTTAATGGATTAGATGGATTGAATTAATGCATTGACGGTGTTCCTTATGTAATTTCCTTAGTCATTGTGGTATTGATTTTATCATTTGTTCATTCTGGTTAACAAATTGTAAATATTTTGAGTTTTGTTAGTTTTGTGTCCAGTTTTGGACCAGTCATGTAGAAAATGGCTTTTCTTGGAATTCCCGTGGTCCAAAGTCCTATGACCACTTGGAATCCATTAAAGCCTTGTATATACATTGTGTACATAGTGTGTGGAGTGTGTTTGTGTAGGGAAGGCAAGAGAACATTCAGGCCCTAGGCGAGTACTAGTTACTCTAGTTAGGGAAATTGAACAGTACAACAACAATGGTGATTTCTTGGTGATTGGTGTGTGCCAATAAATGGTGGAGGAGTGTAGGGGAATGTAATACATACATTTTGATGTGAGGATAAGTTGAGAGGAGCTCATTAGATCAGCTAAAGAAAGTAGAGAAACCTAACCAGTATTCATGCCCTGGAAACCCTCAATTTTAGGGGTTTGGTGAAAGTCCATTGTACGGACAAGGTGGGAACTTCAAACCTAGAAAATATCTAAGGTTAGAAAAAATACAAAAGAAATATTTATTTATATTCCAGGGGTGTTAAGGGCTTTTGAGAGAAAATCCATATTTTCAGTGTATAGGAGGGCTAATAGTTCTAAAAAGGCTATAAGGCCTAGAAGACTAGAATCTTGAACCCGATTGGAAATTGGATGAAAAATCCTCAAGATTGGATCAAGAAGTGTTGAAAGAGACTAGAAAGGAGTCAAGAATCTAACTCACAAGAATGAGAGTTAGTAGGAAGGATAGATGACCAAATTAATCCATGAAAGTGTAAAGCTATGGTGAAGGGTTTAGTGAAGGATTGAACTTGGTGGAGAGATCCTAGTGTGGTAGTGGATCAAGTTAGGATCCTCTAGTTAGGGTAGTGAATGAGACCCTAAGAAAGACCAAGAGAAGTTCTAGGAAAGAGAAAGGAATCACTGGGAGATGGATCTCCCTACCAAATTGGTATCAGAGACATAGAAAGAATCGGTAGTTGATTGGTGAATGTCAAAGAGGAGTGAATCCATAGGTCAGAACATCATGGTGACTAATGTCAAATTGGCAAGGGACTTGTCTAAGCAGAAATAAAAGAATAGGCTTCTTGAAGAAGCAATGGAAGAAATGAAGATAAAGATGGCAGAGGTTGTAGAGAGAGCCAACAAGATGAAGGAGCGAATGATTGAAGACAAAGAAAAGAGGAATAAACCAATGGAGAAGGAGATAGAACCAGAGCCTGACCCTTCTCTACCCGAGGAACCATTTCCCAAGGCACACAAAGCATAGAGTGGAAAGGCTCAAGAAGGCATTCCAATGTTCTCTGGTAAGATGGATGCAGAGATGGTCATGGAATGGATCAAAGGTATGGAAAACCACTTCGAATGTGATGGAATCATAGAGGCACAAAAGGTAAAGATAGCCAAATCAAGGATAAGAGGGAGAGCTCTCACATGGTAAAAGTTCTTGCAGGAAGAAAGGGAGGAAGAGGGAAAGAAGCCCATAGAAAATTGGAAATAAATGGTGGAAAAAGTGAAGGAGAACTACCTTCTAGAAGACTATGATATTCAGCTACACAAGAAGAGGCAAGACCTTAGGCAAAAGGATCTTGATGTGCCATCATACACTGAGGAATTTCAGAAACTTTGTCTTAGATCAAGAAAACAAGAGACAAAGAGCATCAAGATTGCTTGGTACCTTACTGGATGAAGGTGGAATATACAAGAAGAACTCAGTCTCTTTACCCTAACTTCCATTAATAGTTATTTCCAAATGGCTTTGAAAGTGGAAGAGAAACTTAGGAAGAAACAAGATTCTAACTCCAGAGGGAGAGGAAGGTGTAGAAACAATAGAGGTGGCCATAGAGGAGGCACAAGTGGAATCTAGGCAATGATAATAAAAGTCAAGGTTACTCTACATATACAGAGAAAGGACATGAATTAGGCAATAGGGCTGGATATAATATAGGAAGAAGTTATTATAACAGTGGAAGAGGTAGATTAGGGGGTTTTGGAAGAAGTTCTCACCTTTCTTCCATGAAATACCACAGCTGTGGTCAGATGGGGCACCCTGCATATAGGTGTCCTAAAAAACCCTGAGCTTCACAAGGATAGAAGAAGATAGCTTATGTCAAAGAAGAGGACTACTCTAAACAATCAGAGTTGAGTCTAGATTCAGAGAAACGAGAACACCTCATGTTGAGAAGAATTTTGATTAAGACACCCACCAAAGATGAGCATAAGTAGGGAAAGGTTCTTTTTAGGGTCAAGTGCAAGATATTGGGGAAAGTATGTAAAGAAATCATTGATTCCAGATCCACAGATAATGTTATCTCTGAGGGGGTAGTGGAGAAGTTGAAACTCACTAAGATTCCACATGTGTATCCTTATAAAGTTACATGGTTAAACAAGGGCTAGAACATCTTAGTAAATGAGAAAGCGTGGGTAGAATTCACCATTTGTAAGTATCAAGACAAGATACTTTGTGATGTGTTTCCAATGGATGTGTTGGTACTCCCAAATTTGGCACAAATTTGGAGTGACCATATTGAAAGTTTTCTTTAAGGCAAAGTGATTACCTTGCTAAACTTTGTGAGAAGGCTTAGTTTGAATGCTTGTAAAAGATACCCTGATGATTTTCATGGTATACCACTTGGAAAGAGGGTTTAGTGCCTTTCATTTTACATATGTAGTGGGCTCTAGCTCCTAAATTTCAATTGTGGTATGTTTAGGGAGTAGTCATTTTGAGGTGGTTACATAAATCTGTATTTCTGCTAAGTGTCATTTTGCTATCCCAGGCCTAGTTTGTTTCTGAATATCTTGCACCCTGTTAGGTTTCATAAGTCACTTCTTTGGGAATTTTTTACATGTATAATAGAGAGCTTATTTTTTAAATCCTAATTCATTTTGAATCCTTTTGGAAGATTTCTAGTTTCCCCAAATCTGGTCCTGCAAAACTGTCATGTTTCTCTGTTATGCCCAGATTTCCAAATAGCCTACTTTGAGGACTTCCGAAATGTATCCAGTTGAATGCACTGCATAATTGAATGTTCCCCCATGTTGAAAATATGAGAATATACCTATTTGAAGAGTCTCAAATTCCTGTCAATCCAGTTATCAACTTTGCCAGGGCCTTTCCATTTCCAATTTATTAAAGTTTTACTGAATGTGCAGAATTCAGATTCAGGTGACCTAATTTGTGATTTCCTTGTTTGCACCAGGTCCAAGGTCAAGAATAATTGAATTTTGTTCTAAATTTTAGACCTAGAAGTGAACTTCTTTGAAGATTTACAGAATTTGGTCAATCCACTTGATCATTTTTCCATGCTATTTCCAAATCCAGTTTATGCATTTTCACTATGTTAAAGTTCAGAAAAGTCTTTTAAGTGCTGACTTTGCAGATTAATGCCCATTAATCAGTTGATCCTTGGAGAAAGTAAATTAAAGATTTATGTTCCTTGTATGAAAATGAATTTATGATCAGAGGGTGAAACTCTAAGGGTTTCTTTTGTCTAGGTTTTGAAATCAGAATCAAACACAGTTTTTTGCAGATTGCCTATGTTGAACAAAATAGAAGTAAACAGAATGGTCATTTTAAGGAAGTGATAAATTTTTGTCTGAATTTTTTTTTCAAGAACCAATCATGGAATCATTCATATTTTAATAAAATGTACTATCTGACCTAATGGTGAAGCTTCAGAGCATGATTTAGTGATTTTTGCAATGGCCAATCCGAATGAAATTTATGGTGTTCCAGCATTTGCACCTGTACAAGTATTCTGAAATCGCTAAGGTTTGATCAGTTGCATCTTTTACTTGAGGTTGATTCCAGTGAAGCCCATTTGCATGCATATTTATTGTAGATGAATGAATCTTTCTGCCAAGTGTTAGGGTCAGATTACTTGTTTTAGTCAGTTTTTAAGGCCAGTTCTAGAGGCCAATTTCTATTTATGAAATCATCCTGCAGAGGTATGAAAAATTGATTTCTTATGGTTTCCAATCAAATTTTTTTTCATCCACTACACTAAAATTTATGTTGGGTGTTTGAAGATGAGAAATGAGTTTCAAGAATGACAATTCCCAAACCATGAACTTCCCTCAGGTAAAATCTTGGCAGTCAGTTGAAGTTTATACATTCATATTTATTTGGCATGAAAATAAAAGAGGCGGTCATAGCTGCTGGTTGTGTCAATATGATGATCCCTCTTTGGCTGTGATTATGTTTCCTTCCATTGTAATATGTACACTATTCACTTGGAAAGGGGTGGAATGAGCATAGTCTTTGCTGAAGTTGTGTGCTTTTTAAGACAAAATGAACTTTCAAAACTGAGCCTGTATAGAAGAAATTATTTCTGTTACAAAACATAAAGGGGGGTGAAAGTTAGTTGGTTGGGTATTCCATCTATCATCACTGGTGTATGTATTTTTGGCCTTGGAGGTCAATTTATGTCTTTTACTTTGGCATGGGAAGAGGACTAGAGTTTGTGCATTTTCTAACAACAATTGAGACTTCTAATCTCCTGCATAACTCCTCTATATTCTTTATGTCGAATTGGGGATAAAGTATTTTTTTGGCAATTTGGAGATTTGAAGAGAGGAATTCAGAATTGGAAGAAAGTGTTGCACAAATTTGAAAAGAAGAAGCCACACATTGAATAAGGAAACAAATTTTTAAAATATGAATTTGCAGAAGACAGAAAAATAGTCATATTGCGGGGGGCATAACTTTTAATTCAACCGTTGGATCGAGCTAAATTTTGGATGTGATGTCACAAACATAATACTCCAAATTCTCAATGGAGCAATTTTCCAACTTCTTCCTAGTTCTCGAGATACAATCGCTTGTGTGAAGCACTATCTAGAGGATAAAATATTTTTTTTGGAAATACAAAGAGCATTATCCCACATTGCTTGTGGATAGGGAGTTTTTAGTATTTATATACTAAAAGGCATAGTATATAAAACAAGTAAAGAGCCCAAAGGCTCTTGGAAGGCCCTTTGGTGCTGGAGGATATAATGCATAGGTGGGCCCCTTATTTTGAATGTAAATTCAAAAATGCTTTAAACCCATATGGAAATTTAATCCCACATTCTTCCTGCAAGAGTATTTCAAAATGCATATAAGGAAAAAACAAAAACATATTAAATGTGAAGTTGAAGAGGAGGCTATCCATGTGCACACCTAGACTGGTGCTCAATTTCTATGCCAAAATTGTCGAAGACCAAATTTTGCAGAAAAGTGATGATGTGGCAAAGTGATGACATGGCAAAGAGGACACATGGCAGCTAGTCGCAGAGTCGGGAGACAAAGAGCAGTTAGCCTCCAGGATCTGGAGACTTGGAGACTAACTGCTAGTGGTCAGTCATGAGGTCGTCGGATGCTAGTGCTTAATGGAAAAAGATCTGGAGACTTGGAGACTGAGCGTGGTGGCGAGGTCGTGTGATGTTTGAAGATAACCGCCAAATATTTAGAGACTTGGAGACTAACTGCTAGTGGTTAGTCGCGAGGTCGCTGGAGGTTAGCAGTTAAGTCAAAAAGATTTAGAGACTAGGAGACTGAGGCTAGTTTCCAGGTCACCAGACATTTAATGTTAAGTCAAATTAATTGCGAGACAAGGAGACTAAAGCTAGTCTCCAAGTCTCCAAATCAGACCATGGTTAGTCAAAAGATTGCGAGACTTGGAGACAAGGAGAAAAAGTGAACCCAAGGTTAAGGCGCAGTTAAAGACCAGTTAAGAGCAGTAAACCAGCAGGTGACACATGTCAATTTCTAGTGAAAACTAGGTAGAAATGCAGAAAATTGAGAATTTCAAAGAGAAAATGCACAGGATTCAAATGATAAATTGATTTTAAATATCATTGTCTATGCAAAGTATTAAAAGGGGATTTAAATCAGATTTGACAAAGAGTATAAAATGCATAAAAGTTTAAAATATTAAGTAGACACTAGGGCAATACTTGTCTTTTCCATAGTATGGTGCAAACATTTTTATTGCAAAAACTTGGAAACATGCATTCCTGGAAGATTTTTTGAACAGTTAAAATCAGATTTTCTCAGATATTAAAATCAAACCAGGCAGTTTTTCAAAAGGCAGAATGAATTCATATTTAAGAGACACTTGCCAGATAAGATTAGATTTGCATGAATGAGACAAAATATAAGCATATTTTGTTGCAAAAACTTATCCAAGAAGCATTTCAAGAGGTTTTTTAATAGAAAAAGAAATCAGATTTTGCAAAAGAATGATCAGATTGGAAAAGGCTTTTCAGTGGTAGAATAAAGGATATTTGCAGAGGATAAGTTCAGACTTTGAAAAGATAAATGGAGTCAGATGTTTGCAATTCATATCAATTTTTGAAGACTTTGAAAACAAGAGAATCATATTTGAAATCATCGATGGAGCAAAGGCAAATTTTGAAATGGCAAAGTGAGTTCAGATTTTTATAGAGAAAAGACAAAATGAGACTAGATCAGATTTTGAAAGAGAACAGGTGTTAACTAGGCATGATTTCTAGGGTTTCTTCTCTCCTATATCTTTCTTTCTTTTCTCAGTTGTAAGGGTTCCTCTCTTTGTTCTATTTTAGGTTTTTTCCTTGTAGAGGTTCAAAGCAGGTCCCTTTTGGTCTTGTGGAAATTTTATTTCAAGTTGGACTTCTAGGTATCTTTGATATTCTTAAAGCTTATTGTCTAGACATGTTGAAGCAGAATTCAATAATGGAATACAAGGTAGTTTTCCCTCTTTCATATTATCTTGTCTCTTTGCATTCTATTTGTGCTCTAGTGTGTTTCACCTGTAAGACATTTGAAATACACTAGCTATAAGGTAGTGTGTCTAATTATTTATGAGTTCCTTTCAAGGAGAGGACTAAGTTTCATAGATAATTTCAGAGAGCAAAGCATTATGACAAGGATTTGATGCAGAAGTATGTATATGAGAGGATATTTTGTAAGGCACTCTATCTCAACTACATGTAGTTTGTAAGGCACTCTACAATATCTCCATTGGTTTATCTCAGATAATTCATGTTTTCATTGACTCTTAGCCCAAGGGATAGGCACTGGTCTAGGTTTTGGTTTGCAGTTTTTTCTTCATCCAATATAAAAAATAATCAATCAATTACATTTAGTTTCTTAGAACAAATGAGCTGAACTCATAAGGATTTGTATCAGCAGGATACTATTCAGTTTGTTAATCCCTTGAAGAGTGGATCACTAGGTTGCCCCTCCTTAAAAGGAAGAAGGATGAAAATCCTTATATCACTGGTTTATGCTATATTTATAATCATGGTTTGTATGGTTAAGTTTTGCATTTGTATATGCTTGGTCATGTGCAGAGTGTTTCATAAGTCGATTTGATAAGCTCCTAATAGAAAATCAGTGTCCACTTTTATATATACAGTGTAATCAGTTATCATTAAGAGGTAATATGTGCCTAAGTATATGTGGAGCTCAAAAATGAAGAAGGATCTTTTCCAATACTTAGCAATTAGGCTTTTCTTGTATCTGAATCAGTATTAGAAGGCATAGTGTTCAAGTAGTCATTTCAAGCACTGTGAATCATACAAGAAAAATCCCTAAAAAATTGGCGACTCCACTGGGGAAATAGATATCATAAATCATGTTTAAAAGTTATCCTAGAGTCTGGTTAAGTGAGACAGATATAAAGTCTAGATTTCAAAAGAAAAGATACATTCCTTATGATTTATAAGAAGAGTTAAGTTTTTATGTTGTTTTCTGCAAAGTGTATGAAAGTTTTTATTTTCTATAAGATAGTATCAAGTAAATATTACTACTGGTGAGGGGCAACTCTGAGTTCTTTGATTTGCACCAGTGTGCATGTTAAGGAAAGACTACAAAAGAAGGTGGAATTGCAGCAATAGTGAGAAAATTTTTGGGCTCATGTGGTTATGGACATAGCCAAGTGAGGAATCATTAAAGGGTTTTATATGTGGTATGTGTCAGTGAGCTGATTTTAAGAAGTTAGACCTAAAAATGGATCTCAGCCAGTTGCAAATATTTTTCTCCGCAACAAAGTGGCAGCTCTAGAAGTTGGAAGGTTGATTTGGAAGTTTTTTCAAATCACATATTTGTAGTAGTTCAAGCACATCTAGGTATTCCACAAAGTTTTGATAGTTTTCCTTATCAAGTGATTGTAGCACTATAGCAAAAAGGATAAAGGTGTGAAATTATTTTTTTTACATTTTTCAAGTTTTACTTGCATTTTTGTAAAATTTGAAGGAGATATGTATTTTAAAAGTGGCAGCTTGTAATCTTTTTTACTATTAAGATGTCACAATCTAGTGATTGGAGGGGTAGTAATTTGTATGGGGCAATTAGTTTTGAGGGTATCCATGGATATCCAAATCATATTCCGTTAAAGGTTAGGGAGTGTTTGCCAAAGTTTACTAGTTTCGGTGAACCATCAGCTGAAGATCATTAAGAAAATTTTGTTGACCTGATAGATAGTCATAACATTTCACATGAGGTATATTAATGAAACTTTTTGTAATATCCTTAGTTGATATTTCAAGAGATTGGTTTAGAGACCTACCTCATGGCTCAATAGAATCCATGGAAGCATTGGAGGCTTGTTTTACTGACAGATTTAGTGATTTTGATAAGCTTAGTGACATAAAGCAATATAATGAAGTAGTGCACAGTGAAGAACATGACATATCTGAATTAAATGATCCTATATCAGAGTATGATCTTGTCAAATCAGAGACAACTATTTTGAGGTGAAGGCTTCAAGAGAAGCTGGTGTTACTTTTACAAGGACACATGAGCAGAGGGGAAGGAGAATCACCATATGATTTTTACATAAGATTTACTAATAATCTAGAAAGCTACGGTATCATTTTTTGTCCTCGGGAGTATGTATGGGTTGAGTTATTTGTCAAAATTTGTTTCCCTCATACACTTAAGTTACCAATTGCTCAGAGGGCAGAATATTTTCAGCAAGTTATAGAATGGATAAAGGTTTTAGAAGATGCTTCTTCTAAAGACATATCAGATGTTGAGAATAATGATATTGAATCTAAAAATTCTGAGATTAATGAAGATGCTGATGATAAATCTTATTGTGAAGAATATGATGAATCTAATTTTAAAGATGAATATATGATTAGTAATGATGAGAAGTTAACTGCTGGTGAAGATATTGCTAACATTAATATTGATTATAAGTTATATGAGTAGCAAGAAAATGAAGAAGATATGTGCAACCAGCAAGATAACAGTTATGATGTAGACATGAGTGTTTTTAGTGAGATCACTACACAAGAAGATATGAGTTCAGAGGTTTCACTATAAGACTCTAACAAAGAAGAAATTTGCACATCATGCAAGAAGACGGTGAGGTAATTAAAGAAGAGGATGACTGTGGTTCCCTTCACAGTGAACAAATTATAGAGATTTTGTCTCATGAGTATCTTAGATATTCAGGAAATGGAAGGTTTGAAATTTCAAGTCCAATACATATTGATTTTGACAAGGAAAGTGAATCAGTGCATTCTGATTTGGACATATGTGATACTATTTCTTCTTACACTCCTTTTTCATTAGGCTACAATAGAATACGCTGTGATTTATGAGATGATGATATGTTTAGTGTTGTTTTAGATTTAGTAGATGTGGAGATTCCAAGTATTGAGTTGAGTACTGATTTGGCCAACAATGTGGATTTTGAATCTTCTCTTGATTCAAAGTTTGAATTTGAAGCATTAAAAAATGGTCAATCAATGGCTCAATTTTCAATAGAATAAAATCAATGTGCTGGTATTTTCCCTCCCACCCACCACTTTTCTTTGAGTTTGTTTGATGATGATAAGTTACAGGGTGCTGCTATTTTTTATGAAGAGATTATTTCTCTATGTCCTAAGTTTGATGATCATATCCAAGCTGATGAGTTTATTCAATTTTTGCATAAAAACCAAGGTATATTTTATTTTGAGAAACAAATGATGAATGTGAATGGATTTAATGATGCTTGCCCAGACAATATGATAGAGGTTGAGTATCCCTCCTTTCAGTTGGATGGTGAGTTTTTAAGTTGTGGTTTACAAATGAAAGATGATAAATGTTACAGATATCAAAGTATGTTCTTACCTAATGAATGCATCATGCATATGCCACATGCTTTACAAAATTTGTATCTTTTCTATTTTAGTTCTCAAATGCATAATGATGACATTTTTTGTCTTGAGCTAATGGATAATGGAAATAAGATAGGTCAGATGGATGGAAGTGATCATTTCAGCTTATCTTTGATTTATGAAGATGAAAACCAGGTGTATGACAGAGGTAAGAGATGATATCAGTTTTGGGGCTTCAGGCCTCTTGTAGATAATGAACATATTGTATAATTGCTTTTCATTTCAGTTGTGTGTTTTCTTTTAGTAAGAGGTTTCCCCATTTTTTGAGAAAATGAGAAAAGTTTTGAGGGATGTAAGTGAAAAGAGGAAAGTGAAAAGGGAAAATCTGATTTCTAGTTTTGGGGTGGTCTGCTTCTACCCTGAGATTCTGAAAGTTCTCTACATGCCCACATGGGGTATGCATCCACAATCAGAGCCACTGTTGGTACTCTCAGATTTGGCAAAAATTTGGAGTGACCATATTGAAATTTTTCTATAAGGCAAAGTGATTACCCTGCTAAACTTTGTGAGAAGGCTTAGTTTGAATGCTTGTAAAAGATACCCATATGATTTTCATGGTATACCACTTGGAAAGAGGGTTTAGTGCCTTTCATTTGACATATGCAGTGGGTTCCAGCTCCTAAATTTCAATTTTGGTATGTTTAGGGAGTAGTCATTTTGAGGTGGTTACATAAATCTGCATTTTTCCTAAGTGTCATTTTGCTATCCCAGGCCTAGTTTGCTTCTGAATATCTTGCACCCTATTAGGTTTCATAAGTCACTGATTTGGAAATATTTTACATGTATAATAGAGAGCTTATGTTTTAAATCCTATGTCATTTTCAATCCTTTTGGAAGGTTTCCAATTTTTTCAAAGTTGGTCCTGCAAAACTGTCATGTTTCTCTGTTATGCCCAGATTTCCAAATAACCTACTTTGAGGACTTCCAAAATGTATCGAGTTGAATGCACTGCATAATTGAATGTTTTCCCATGTTGAAAATATGATAATATACCTATTTGAAGAGTCTCAAATTCCTGCCAATCCAGTTACCCACTTGCCAGGGCCTTTCCATTTCCAATGTATTAAAGTTTTACTGAATGTGCAGAATTCAGATTCAAGTGACCTACTTTGTGATTTCCTTTTTTGCACTTGGTACAAGGTCAAGAATAATTGAAGATTATTCTGCATTTTAGACCTAGAATTTAACTTCTCTTAAGATTTATAGACTTGGGTCAATCCACTTGATCATTTTTCCATCCTATTTCCAAATCCAGTTTATGCATTTTCACTATGTTAAAGTTCAGAAAAGTTTTTTAAGTGCTGACTTTGTAGATTAATGCCCATTAATAAGTTGATCCTTGGATCAATTAAATTAAAGATTTATGTTCCTTGTATGAAAATGAATTCATGATCAGAGGATCAGACTCTAAGGGTTTCTTTTCTCTAGTTTTTTAAATCAGAATCAAATACAATTTTTTGCAGATTGCCAATGTTGAACAAAATAGAAGTAAACAGAATGGTCATTTTAAGGAAGTGATAACTTTTTATCTGAATTTTGTTTTCAAGAACCGATCATGGAATCATTCATATTTCAAGTAAATGTACTATCTAACCTGATAGTGAAGCTTCAGAGCATGATTTAGTGTTTTTTGCAATGGTCAATCCGAATGGGATTTATGGTGTTCCAGTATTTGCACCTGCACAAGTATCCTGAAATCGCTAAGGTTTGATCAGTTGCATCTTTTACTTGAGGTTGATTCTAGTGAAGCCCATTTGCATGCATACTAATTGTAGATGAATGAATCTTTCAACCAAGTGTCAAGGTTGGATTACTTGTTTTAGTCAGTTTTTAAGGCCAGTTCTAGAGGCCAGCTGCTATTTATGAAATCTAGCTGCAGAGGTATGAAAGATTGATTTCTTATGGTTGCCAATCAAATGTTTTTTAATCCACTGCACCAAAATTTATGTTGGGTGTTTGGAGATGAGAAATTATTTTCAAGAATGACAATTCCCAAACCATGAACTTCCCTCAGGCAAAATCTTGGCAGTCAGTTGAAGTTTATACATTCATATTTATTTGGCATGAAAATAAAAGAGCTGGTCATAGCTGCTAGTTATGTCAATATGATGATCCCTCTTTGGCTGTGATTATGTTTCCTTCCATTGTAATATGTACACTATTCACTTGAAAAGGGGTGGAATGAGCATAGTCTTTGTTGAAGCTGTGTGTTTTTGAAGACAAAATGAACTTTCAGAATTGAGCCTATATAGAAGAAATTATTTCTGTTACAGAAAATAAAGGGAGGTTAAAGTTAGCTGGATGGGTATTGCATCTATCATCACTAGTGTATGTATTTTTGGGCTTGGAGGTCAATTTATCGCTTTTTCTTTGGCATGGGAAGAGGACTGGAGTTTGTGCATTTTCTAACAACAATTGAGACTTCTAATCTGCTACATAACTCCTCTATATTCTTGGTGTGGAATTGGGGATAAAGTATTTTGTTGGAAATTGGGAGCTTTGAAGAGAGTAATTCAACATTGGAAGAAAGTGTTGCACAAATTTGAGAAGAGGAAGCCACATATTGAATAGGGAAACAAAGTTTTAAAAGACAAATTTTGCAAAAGATAAAAAAATAGTCATATTGTGGGTTGCATACCTTTTATTTCAACCATTGGATCGAGCTAAATTTTGGATATTTTGTCGTAAATCTAATTCTCCAGATTCTCACTGGAGCAATTTTCCAAATTAATCCTAGTTCTCGAGATAAAATTGCCTGTGTGCAGCACTATCTAGAGGATAAAATCTTTTTTTTGGAAATACAAAGAGAATTGTCCCAAATTGCCTGTGCATAGGGAGTTTTTAGTATTTATATACTAAAAGGCATAGTATATGAAATAAGTAAAGAGCCTAGAGGCTCTTGGAATTCCCTTTGGTGCTGGAGGATATAATGCATAGGTGGGCCCCTTGTTTTGAATCTAAATACAAAAATTCTTTAAACCCATATGGAAATTTTATCCCACATTCTTCCTGCAGGAGCATTTCAAAATGCATATAAGGAAAAATAGAAACACATTAAATTTGAAGCTGAAGAGGAGGCTATCCATGCATGCGCCTAGGTTGGTGCCTCAATTTCCATGCCCAAAATTGTCGAAGACCAAATTTTGTAGAAAATTAATGACATGGCAAAGTGATGACATGGCAAAGAGGACACATGGCGGCTAGTTACGGAGTTGGGAGACAAAGAGCAGTTAGGCACCAGGATCTGGAGACTTGGAGAATAAATGCTAGTGGTTAATCACAAGGTCATCAAATGCTAGCGGTTAATGTGAAAATATCTTGAGACTTTAATACTAAGCATGGTCACGAGGTCGCGTGATGTTTAAAGATAACTGCCAGATATTCAGAGACTTGGAGACTAACTGCTAGTGGTTAGTCGCGAGGTCACTGGAGGTTAGAAGTTAAGTCAAAAGGATTCAGAGACTTGGAGACTGAGGTTAGTGGCCAGGTCACCAGACATTTAATGTTAAGGCAAATTCATTGTGAGACAAGGAGACAAAAGCTAGTCTCCAAGTCTCCAAATCAGACCATGGTTAGTGAAAAGATTGCAAGAATTGGAGATAAGGAGAAAAAGTGAACCCAGGGTTAAGGCACAGTTAAAGACCAGTTAAGAGAAGTAAACCAGTAGGTGACACATGTCAATTTCTAGTGAATTCTAGGAAGAAATGCAAAAAAATGAAAATTTCAAAGAGAAAATGCACAGGATTCAAATGATAAATTGATTTTAAATATCATTATCTGTGCAAAGTATTAAAAGGGGATTTAAATCAGATTTGAGAAAGACTATAAAATGCATAAAAGTTTAAAATATTAAGTAGACATTAGGGAAATACTTGTCTTTTCCATAGTATGGTGCAAACATTTTTATTGCAAAAACTTGAAAACATGCATTCCCATAAGAGTTTTTGAACAGTTAAAATCAATTTTTCTCAGACATTAAAATCAAATCAGGAAGATTTTGAAAAGGAAGAATGAATTAATATTTAAGAGACAGATGCTGGATAAGATCATATTTGCATGAATGAGACAAAATATAAGCATATTTTGTTGCAAAAACTTATCCAAGAAGCATTCTGAGAGGTTTTTCAATAGAAAATGAAATCAGATTTTGCAAAAGAATGATCAGATTGGAAAATGCTTTTCAGTGGCATATTAAAGGAGATTTGCAGAGGATAAGTTCAGACTTTGAAAAGATAAATGGAGTCAGATGTTTGCAAGCATATATAAGTTTTTGAAGACTTTGAAAACAAGAGAATCAGATTTTGAAATCACTAACAGAGCAAAGGAAGATTTTGAAAAGGTAAAGTGAGTTCAAATTTTTATAGAGAAAAGATAGAATGAGAGAAGATCAGATTTTGAAAGAGAACAGGTGTTAACCAGGCATGATTTCTAGGGTTTCTTCTCTCCTATATCTTCCTTTCTTTTCTTAGTTGTAAGGGTTCCTCTCTCTGTTCTGTTTTGGGTTTTTTCCCTGTAGAGGTTCATAGCAGGTCCCTGTTGGTCTTGTGGAAACTTTATTGCAAGTTGGACTTCTATGTATATTTTATATTCTTAAAGCATATTGTTTGGACATGTTGAAGCAGAATTTGTTAATGGAATACAGTGTAGTTTTCCCTCTTTCATATTATCTTGTCTCTTAGCATTTTGTTTGTGCTCTAGTGTGTTTCACCTGTAAGGCATTTGAAATACACCGGCTATAAGGTAGTGTGTCTAATTATTTATGATTTCCTTTCAAGGAGAGGACTAAGTTTCATAGATAATTTCAGAGAGAAAAGCATTATGATAAGGATTTGATGCAGAAGTATGTATATGAGAGGATAGTTTTTAAGGCACTCTATCTAGACTACATGTAGTTTGTAAGGCACTCTACAGTATCTCCATTGGTTTATCTCGGCTAATTCATTTTTTCATCGACTCTTTGCCCAAGGGATAGGCACTGGTCTAGGTTTTTGTTTGCAGTTTGTTCTTCATCCAATATAAAAAATAATTAATCAATTACATTTAGTTTCTTAGAACAAATGAGCTGAACTCATAAGGATTTGTATCAGCAGGATACTATTAAGTTTGTTAATCCCTTGAAGAGTGGATCACTAGGTTGCCCCTCCTTAAAAGGAAGAAGGATGAAAATCCTTATATCACTGGTTTATACTATATTTACAATCATGGTTTGTATGGTTAAGTTTTGCATTTGGTTATGCTTGGTCATGTGCAGAGTGTTTCATAAGTTGATTTAATAAGCTCGTAATAGCAAATCAGTGTCCACTTTTATATATAGTGTAATTAGTTATCATTAAGAGGAAATACCTGCCTAAGTATATGTGGAGCTCAAAAATGAAGAAGGATCTTATCCGATCCTTAGAAATTAGGCTTTTCTTGTATTTGAATCAGTATTAGAAGGCATAGTGTTCAAGTAGTCATTTCAAGCACTCTGATTCATACAAGAAAAATCCCTAACAAATTGGTGACTCCACTGGGGAAATAGAGATCATAAATCATGTTTAAAAGTTAGCCCAGAGTTTGGTTAAGTGAGACAGTTATAAAGTCTGGATTTCAAAAGAAAAGATACATTCCTTATGATTTATAAGAAGAGTTAAGTCTGTCTGGTGTTTGCTGTAAAGTGTCTGAAAGTTTTTAGTTTCTCCAAGATAAAATCAAGTGAATCTCACTACCGGTGAGTGGTGACTCTGAGTTCTCTGATTTGCACCAGTGTGCATGTTAAAGAAAGACTACAAAAGAAGGTGGAATTGTAGCAACAGCGACAAAAATTTGTTCCGCTCATGTGGTTATGTACATAGCCAAGTGAGGAATCATTAAAGGGCTTTATATGTGGTATGTGTGAGTGAGCTGATTTTAAGAAGTTAGAGCTAAAAACGGATCTCAGCCAGTTGCAAATATTTTTCTCTGCAACAAAGTGGCAGCTCTACAAGTTGGAAGGTTGATTTGGAAGTGTTTTTAAATCACATATTTGTAGTAGCTCAAGTACATCTAGGTATTTCACAAAGTATTGATAGTTTTTCTTATCAAGTGATTGTAGCACTATAGAAAAAAGGATAAAGGTGTGAAAAAAAAAGTTTACATTTTTCAAGGTTTACTTGCATTTTTGTAAAATTTGAAGGAGATATGTATTTGAAAA
Organism: Thuja plicata; assembly: GCA_018584345.1. Lineage (NCBI taxonomy): Eukaryota > Viridiplantae > Streptophyta > Pinopsida > Cupressales > Cupressaceae > Thuja > Thuja plicata. The sequence continues at coordinate 618,119 of MU225138.1, forward strand.
GTGGCAGTTTGTAATCTGTTAGACTATTAAGATGTCACAATCTAGTGATTGGAGGGGTGGTAATTTGTATGGGGAAATTAGTTTTGAGGGTATCCATGGATATCCAAATCATATTCCGTCAAAGGTTAGGGAGTGTTTGCCAAAGTTTACTGGTTTTGGTGAACAATCAGCTGAAGATCATTTAGAAAATTTTGCCAACCTGATAGATAGTCATAACATTTCACATGAGGATGTATTAATAAAACTTTTTGTAATATCCTTAGTTGATATTGCAAGAGATTGGTTTAGAGACCTACCTCATGGCTCAATAGAATCCATGGAAGCATTGGAGGCTTATTTTACTGACAAATTTAGTGATTTAGATCAGCTTAGTGACATAAAGAAATATAATGAAGTAGTGCACAGTGAAGAACATGATATATCTGAATTAAATGATACTATATCAGAGTATGATCTTGTCAAATCAAAGACAAATATGTTGAGGTGAAGGCTTCAAGAAAAGCTAGTGTTACTTTTACAAGGACACATGAGCAGAGGGGAAGGAGAATCACCCTATGATTTTTACATAAGATTTATTGATAAACTAAAAAGTTACGGTATCATTTTTTGTCCTCAGGAGTATGTATGGGTTGAGTTATTTGACAAAATTTGTTTCCCTCATACACTTAAGTTACCAATTTCTCAGAGGGAAGAATATTTTCAGCAAGTTATAGAATGGATAAAGGTTTTAGAAGATGCTTCTTCTAAAGACATATCAGATGTTGAGAATAATGATATTGAATCTAAAAATTATGAGATTAATGAAGATGCTGATGATAAATCTTATTGTGAAGAATATGATGAATCTAATTTTAATGATGAATATATGATTAGTAATGATGAGGATTTAACTGCTGGTGAAGATATTGCTGACATTAATATTGATTATAAGTTATATGAGCAGCAAGAAAATGAAGAAGATATGTGTAGCCAGCAAGATAACAGTAATGATGCAGACATGAGTGTTTGTAGTGAGATCACTACACAAGAAGATATGATTTTTGAGGTTTCACTACAAGACTCCAAGAAAGAAGAAATTTGCAGCATCATGCAAGAAGACAGTGAGGTAATGAATGAAGAGGATGACTATGGTTCCCTTCACAGTGAAAAAATTGTAGAGATTTTTTCTCTTGAGTATCTTAGATATTCAAGAAATGGAAGCTTTGAACTTTCATGTCCAATACATATTGATTTTGACAAGGAAAGTGAATCAGTGCATTCTGATTTGGACATATGTGATATTGTTTCTTCTTACACTCCTTTTTCATTAGGCTACAATAGAATACAGTGTAATTTATCACATGATGATATTTTCAGTTTTGTTTCAGATTTAGTGGATGTGGAGATTCCAAGTATTGAGTTGAGTACTGATTTGGCCAATAGTGTGGATTTTGAATCTTCTCTTGATTCTAGGTTTACCTTTGAAGCATTAAAAAATGGTCAATTAATGGCTCAAGTTTCAATAGAAGAAAATCAATGTGCTGGTATTTTACCTACCACCCACCACTTTGATTTGAGTTTGTTTGATGATGATAAGTTACAAGGTGCTCCTATTTTTGATGAAGAGATTATTGCTCTATGTCCTAAGTTTGATGATCATATCCAAGGTGATGAGTTTATTCAATTTTTGCATTAAAAACAAGGTATGCTTTCTTTTGAGAAACAAATGATGGATGTGAATAGATTTAATGATGCTTTCCCAAACAATATGATAGAGGTTGAGTATCCCTCCTTTCAGTTGGATGGTGAGTTTTTAAGATGATAAATGTTACAGATATCAAAGTATGTTCTTACCTAATGAATGCATCATACATATGCCACATGCTTTGCAAAATTTGTATCTTTTCTATTTTAGTTATCAAATGGATAATGATGACATTTTTTGTCTTGAGCTAATGTATAATGGAAATAAGATAGGTCAAATGCATGAAAGTGATCATTTCAGCTTATCTTTCATTTATGAAGATGAAAACCAGGTGTATGACAGAGGTAAGAGATGATATCAGTTTTGGGGCTTCGGGCCTCTTGTAGATAATGAACATATTGTATAGTTGCTTTAATTTTAAATTGTGTGTTTTCTTTCAGTAAGAGGTTTCCCCATTTTTGGAGAAAAAGAGAAAATTTTTGAGGGATGTAAGTGAAAAGAGGAAAGTGAAAAGGGAAAATCTGATTTCTATTTTTGGGGTGGTCTGCTTCTACCATGAGATTCTAAAAGTTCTCTGCATGCTCACATTGGGCACGCATCCATATTTGGAGTCACTGTTGGTACTCCCAACTTTGGCAAAAATTTGGAGTGAGTTGTTGGAGATTTGATTCTGAGCAGTTGATTGATTGTATGTTTGTCATTGATGACAACATATAATACACAGCAGTAATTCTTTATGTACTTATCACAATGATGACATCAAGACTTGCATTTTTAGATACATGTTGTTGACATGTTTATTATGTTATGTTCATACACGCAGATCTAGAAATGATGTTTCAGTCAAGTTGTGTAATTATGTTATTGGCAGTTACAGTTCTGGAAGTGTATCTGTATAGAGCCGACGTATTTGACATGTTTCTTGAGTTGCACCTATCTTCAGGATATGCATGAATATATTCATGGTTAGTTATGAGTTAACTATCTTTGGTTAAATGCACCTATCATATTACATCAAGATCATGTTGTTTGAGATGATTTGGTGAAGCCGACTTAGTGAAGTGTCGCATCTGTTCAGTTTGACTTGCGCGGACTTAATATTGTTTCAGTGCTTAGTTAAGCTGGCTAAGATGTTGTTGAAGTGTTTCTAAGAGCCATCATAACCTTCTAATTTGGAGAAGATACTTGTAGTAGTTCATTTGTGAACGCTAAGTCTGAATGATATGAAAAGTGATAGAAGATGGACAGAGCAGAATATCAGATGTGGTTCATTCATCAAGAGTCTATGTGAAGAAGAAGTGAAAGATTGTAATACACTAGAACTGATCAAGAGAGTAGATCTACTCTATAGTTCATCATCAGATATAGTGCATATCTATTATATAGAAGGTTGTAGCCTTCACCATTAAGTAGTGAGCTTTTGGACAGTGAGTCCACCACCCCTAACAGGGTTATTTATAAAAGACTCCTAATAGGTTCTGACCCTTAACCAGGTCACTATACTTATTGCATTGTAAAGTACAACTCCTAACAGGGTTGAAATATCTTCTAACAGGGATTACTATAAACAAGTATAGTTCATTGTGGGTGCTAATTCCCACCAG
>MU225138.1:639923-674707 GCA_018584345.1 Thuja plicata
TATATATATGTATATATATATGATCATACTGATCCCACGGTAGGTAGATCCCTTCTATTTTTTATGTATGTTTATGTGGTATTTCCCTTGATTTATCTTCACTTGGGGGCATCTCATAGTAGAAACGTAATCAATGGAATTGTTTATGTTTTTGTTAAAGTTATTTCTCCTATTAAAGTGTTAGCAATGACTTTAACGTTGGGGCATACGCTCTTCTCACTTTTTGCACACACGCACTTTCAAAATATTTCAAACTTACAAAAAAAATTTCTCCCTCTATGGATTAGAGACTAATCCTTATAGCATGGATTTTTACCTTATAGGATATCTTGATCCTTCCAGTTTCAATTTACAAAGTTTTGATCCCTTAAGGTTGGAAGGTGTCTTTAAGAGTGGATCTCTCTAGTTTTGACTTTTCTCTTTTGGAATAGAATATTCCTGAGAGTGAATCCTTGATGGCTTGACTAGTGAGTAGCCACATTCACTAGGTGGTTCAACTCCATCTTTCTAGTTTCACTATTTCCTTGTGTGATTCACAATGGAACATATGTTCTTATTGGGCGAGGTAATCACACCCTCTCTCTCTTTTTCTTTGACTAGTGATGTCTCTCTTATTGTAATATTTGGGTTGACAAAGAGTGGAGTCCCTAGGGGTTTGAGGATTGCTTTGTCCTTTTGATTTCAATAAGATTATCTTTTCTTTATGATCTCCTTTACAAAGATTTTTCATCGATTCCATACTCTTGCTAAAGTAGGGGCTAAATGTATTGTCAGAAAATGGAAGAACTTCCATTTAGGACTAGTTTAGTCCTCTGAGTAGCTATTTTGGGATCATGTCAAAGTCCTTAAATGGGTCTTTGACTTGGATCTGGTTTTTTTCCATGTTCTGCCCTGTTTTCCACTTCTCTCCTACATATTTCTAGTATATTTCCCTAAGAATTTGAGGTTCTTTACCTCAGGATCAAGGTCAAACTTCTGGATCAAGGTCGACCTCAAATTTGACCTAGGTCAAGGTCGACCTTGAACCTAACCTCGGTCATGGTAAACCTTGACCCTGACCTAGGGTCCAAATTTCAAATTCCCAAGATCTCCTAATGTCAAGGTTTGGAAAGAAATGTTTCCCGCTTCCAGGTCGACTATTTTGGACTCTGAAGTAACGAATCTTAAAATTATATTTAATATAGGTCCACTTCTAGTGGTATAAGCCTAATTGGAATTTTATTCTTCTATATTGGCCTCTCTAGAAGTTTTTAAACTAGACTTGTATATAAGGAAGCCTTCTCCTCTCATTTTCTTGAAGACGCAAAAAAGAAGCAATATCATCCACACAAATGAACATTTATGCATAATATAATGAATCGATCATCTACTTTCAATAATTCATGAATTCAAGAATTCAATTCATCAAGGAGATCCATTGGTAGCCATTGAAGGATTCAAGCTCTATGCAGCCCTCTTGTTGAAGATTTCTCCATCCACATCCATTCAAGATTCTTCTTATTCCAAGATCCATTCAAGATTGGTGTTGAAGATATAAAGGAAATTTATTTGAGGCATCCTACATTCTACATTCTACATCTATTTGGCACATTCATACTTGTGGATCCAAGGATTTGAATCTTTCACAAGGGTTTCAACATAAGAAAGGTATATTGTTCTATTTACTTTGTTTATTACTGAAACTCCAATTCTATTATAAGGTTAATTCCAAAACTATGGTTTGACCAAGGCAAACCCCTCCCCCCAATAAAAAAAATATTTTTTCTTGCATGTAAAGGTATAGAACAAAGAATTATATAGCAGATTCAGATACCCTTTTCGGCAAACTTTCAGAATCTGCAAATAGAATTTCCATCAGAGTAGCATAGGTCAAGGTCAAACTACATTTGGGTCAAGGTCGACCTGGAGTAAAAAAGGAAAATATTTTTGGGTTTTCTCTGTCTCTGTGTTTTTGTTTCAGATTTGGTTCTGTAACTTCAAGAAACTCAGTACAAACATCAGAAAATAGCAATTTCCAGATCTACTATACTTTGAGGTTAGTATTTTTCTTCAAATCATTTGAATTAAGGTTTTAATCATTTCATATCTATTATACACTCTCCTTCTCTCCCTCCTCACAAATTGGGAATGTTAGTTTTTACTCCTCCTTCTTATTTCCAATCGATTCATTCATTTGTGCATTGACCATTTTCTTGTAGTTAATCAATTTAGATATTTCCTTTGTAAATGTGGAGCTAGGAGGAGAATCTTACCTTCCCCTAACCTTTCAAAATGTAAATTCATACATCTTAAAATAAAAAAATATACACATCTTACACCTTACACTTACCTTCTTACATTTTCTATCTTACAACCCATACTGAGGCATTTAGACCCAAGATAACCATAAGTGCATCCTTACGTAAATAGGCAGACTAACAAGAAAAGAGATAGTTCAAACCTCACTTTTGCATAGAAGGAAGTACGATCGAGGTATGTGAGGCTTCTCCACCTAAATATGGAAGCTCTTACCACATACACCCTACTCGCTTAACGCTAAAGATCATTAGGACCACACTAAAAGGTTGAAATCAAAGAAAATAGAATAAAATTCATTGATAATTGATAGCATTTAAGAAAACATCATCATTCTTTTAGCAAGTTTTGGTGATTGTATGTTTGTCTGTGTTGGGTTTTGAAAAACACGATTGTGGTTGTGGGCATTAATGAGCCAAGATTTTGAGTGTATTATTTGATGTGTGTTGTGTTGATGAGATTTTGTGATGGTCTCACCAAAGGGAGATTTTTCACCAGATACTGGACTATCTGCTAACTTTTCCTGAACAGGCTTACTTGAGAGTAGGCTCTCTAGACTCCCAAGCACCTGGTAGTCTAGTCATGATAGTGCAAGTTTAGCTCAGTTGGACAGGTGACTATTTTTTCTGGGTGGGATAGCTAGTTTTGACTCATCAACCTCTGAAAATTCAATGATAATGGGTTTCCTATGATCATTCCTTATATCCAGAAAAGAAATTAGAAAAATATAGGATAGGGTTAGTATAAATCTCTAACTATATTCATGATATACATCTCCTTAGTATCAAAAAATTTATAGATGAAAAGAAATAAAAGATACTAAACATATATACATATAATCTTCAATCACACATATATTAGTAGCGAGGTAACATATTTCATTAAATAATTGTAGAACTGGAACAAAGAACATAAGGAAGCATACAACATGAAAATAATTTTCTAACTCCAGGAATAGAAACAACATAGAGCATAGTGATGAATGGTCTTCCTCATTTTTTGATAAACTTCAAATCTAGCATCACTGGTAGATACACTAGTGGCTCCAAGGGAGCATTAATCTACTCTGAACTTCTCAAAATAGGAGACTTCTAAGAACTTTGAAAACTTGCATATCTTGTGGACATCCAAATCATCAATTTTTTGATGCATGAAAATGGCATCAGACTTGGTATTTATAGAAAACTCTAACTACCTAAGACACTAACCCTACGCTAGCTAATTACATTATATTACAATATTTACAGTCGGTACTACTTGTGTTATCAGAATTACCTTGATATAATACAATTATTTGTGAAGAAAAGAGAGGAAACAAGGAAAGAAGCTCTAGAAAAGCTGCCATCAAAAAAAGTATCTGTGTACTTGAAGATGTGATGGAGCTTCCATGAGAGACTTGGGCCAAACGTCCCCATTAATGCTTTCCTGAGTCTCAGTGATAAGACGGGCCCTTGTACGCTAGATATTATATAGTTGGAAAATGGAAGCACTTCCATGGTAGAGTGGTTTATCCTTTTGGGTAAGTGGTTTGGAGTCATGTCAAGCACCTTGAATGGGTTCCTAACTTTGATCTGGCTTTATCCCCCTATTTTGCCTGATTTCCACTCTTTCGAGCCTATTTATGGAAACCTAGTCTGAGAAACTGGGACTTTGGCCTTAAGGTCAAGGTCAACCTTTTTGGGTAAACCTAGACCTCGACCTTGACCTATGTCACAATTGACCTTTTTCAGGTTCAGGGCCCAAATTCTAGAATCTCAGGGTTTCCACGTGTCGGTCTTTGGAAAAAGTTAATTCCCACTTTTGGGTCTGTTGTTTCAGACTTTGGGAGAACAAATCCTAAATTATATTTAACATAGGTCCTCTTCTAGGGGCATGGGTCCAATTATAATTTAATTCTCCTATGTCTTCCTCTCTAGAATATTCTACCCTAATTTCATATAAAAGGAAGCTTTTCTCTCTCATTTTCTCTAATCATTACCAAGCATTAAGAAGCAAACACATAATCATGAATCCTAAAACTTTCAATACTTGAAGAGTGAGATCCAAAGGTGAATAAGAAATATATGAAGCAAGCCAAGTATCCATTGAAGCATTCATCCATTCTCAAGAACTTCTCAAGCATCCATTTCATCAAGGAGATCCATTAGTGGCCATTGAAGGATTCAAGCTCCATGGAGTCATCTTGTTGAAGATTTCTCTATCCACATTCCTCCAAGCCTCTTCCAATTCAGGAACCCATTCAAGATTTGTTTTGAAGATCTATAATAAATTGATTGAGTACATGCTAATTTATACATTCTCCATTCTACATCAATTTTTGGCGCATCCATACTTGTGGATTCAAGGATTCGAATCCTCAACAAGGACTTTTACATGAGCAAGGTGAATTGTTTCATTTACTTTTTTTATTCTAGAAATTTTAATTATATATTTGATGTTAATTCATAAATTGGGGTTTGACTAAGGAAAACCCCTCCCCCAACAACCAAACCCTTTTTTCTTGTAGGTACATGTTTGGAACAGCAGATTAGGACGAAGATTCAGATACCCTTTTCAGAAAGCTTCTTAGATCCGAAAATAGAATTTTAAACTAAGACTTTTTAGGTCGATTGTGACCTAGGGCACAATCAAAAATTCTGGCAAATGGTGACATTGACTTGAGGGTACAAATAGAAACTATCTTAGAATGGAAACAGATTTCTAGGTTTTTTCCACCTCTACGTTTCTATTCCAAATCTAGTCTTGGATTTTCCAGAAACTCAACATAGGCTTAAGAAAATAGCATTGTTTTATGTGCAATATTTCAAGGTTAGTGCATTTCTCCTATTCAATTGAGTTAAGGTTTTCAATCTATCTAAATCTAAAATACATTTCAAATTAATCAATCAAACCCGGGTACTTAAGATCTTCCTTCCTTATTCTTATTTCCAAACGATTGATTCATTTATGCATTGATCCTTTCTCTTGGGTTAATCAACTTGGATCTTTCATTTACATATCTAAGGATAGAAGGAGAGCATCTTATTTACCCCCAAAAAAATATTCAGATGTAATATATAGACATGTACACTGATGAGGCCAATATAAGGCCTATTTAGCTTATAGTTTCTTGTACTTTTATGACTAGGTTTTGAGAACTTCATAAGCTTTCATAATACTTTTTTTAGACTGTTTATAGTTATATCTCAGAACTGCTATATACATATGTATGTGAATGTGTGTGGAACATTTTAAGTTTATAAATATGCTATCTATATGTTGCATGGTTATGTGAAACTAAAGCTATTATCTTTTTGTCATACTTTAAGTTGGGTGGTTTTTCCTGTAGCCATGTGATGAGAGCAAGCTAGTGAAGGAACTTATTATGGATTTTTGTCTTGCACACGTATGCATGCTAATATTTTGTAGGAAATGGTGGATCCATGAGTAAAGAAGAAATCAACATTAAAGAATGGAGTGAGCCTTTAGGAGACCAGCTATTGCAGGGCTCATGATGACTCCACTACTCACGGGCGATCACGATTTTCTATTGCGGATGAGGTCAATACTTAATAACAACCACGAAGGATTGAATCCAGCAGTGGAGCATTCCTAGATTCATGTGTAGTTAAATGTGGTTTGTTCTTGCATTCAATAATGTTGATCATGTATCTTAATGGTTTCCATATCCCTAATGTTGGGGATCCTAGTTGCTAGGAGTTCTGTTTTAGAAGTTTTTGTTAAATAAGTTGGAAGCTCTTATTCCTTAGTTAGTTATTATTATGAGAATCCTTTATGTAATCCAATGAGAAAGAAATACAATCTTATTTTTTTCATTGATGTATCTTTGTTGTACGAATGAATAAATGAAATCTTCAATTCTTAGTTTCTAATTTCTTGTTCATTCACTCTTCCGTGGGGGCCCACGCGAAAGGTAAACTAAGTTTATAGTTCAGTAGGAAATAGTTGTAAGTCATTTGAAGCATTTAGGACTTTGTTGCTCTTCTAGCCACTGGTAATAGCACTATTGGTGGTTCTTGCAGCAAAGTCATATAGTTAGTTTACTATTGCAACACATTCTTATATCTTTCGATTAAGTTGTTAATTCCATTTCCTAGTTCAGAATTACTTTCAACATTTTCCATTCCTTAGATGGTGATGAATTCTAGAGTGGATTAGAGCATACACTTTGTCGATGCCATTTCAATTTTATGTTCCCTGGTTGATAATTTAAGTGAGCTTAGTATGATGTTCTAAGTATGAGGATATCCAATCCTCAATTGTAGGGGGTATAATACTAACCAACCATTTTTTGCGCCACTGCCGGGGATGGTGTCAATTTAGTCCAGAAAAACAGTCATTGTCTTAGATTTATTTTATCATTTGTTTTTATTCATAGGTGAAGAGATCACCTTGGGCATTTCCTTCCTCAATATAACCAGGTCAAAACATTTAATATCCTTAACCCTAAGCTTGAGGAGCCCCTATTTGTGAATATCAAAGAAGAAGAGCCATTTGTAAACCCATTTTCTACTGAGAAAGAACCATCATCCTCTGATGAGTCATATTTGAACGAACTCTTTTCTGAAATTGAGTATCAAGATAATCCACCACCAAGGATGGCTCAACCTACCTTTCCTTTCCCTATTCCTCCTCAATAGGGCAACAAAAATTTGAAGAACATACCTATTTTCGCACTCCCAAAATTTTATGGCCTCATAACTGAAGACCCAGAGACCTTCCTTTTTGAATTTGACATCCTCTGTAAGAGTTATGACTATACAACAAATGCCCATAAACTGAAGTTGTTCCCCTCAACTCTTAAAGAGGCTGCTCTAGAGTGGTTCATCAGGTTGGGAGCTAATGCCATAACAGATTGGGATGCAATGAGCATGATATTCATTGAAAAGTATAAGGAATACTATAGGGGTCAAGATTTAAATGGAGATGACAGTTTTAAAATGTCACAGAAAGAGGATGAGACTTTGGAGGATTATGTCTCTCGGTTCAAGTTTAAACTATAGCGTAACATGCAACACCAGCTGAATGAGGAATCCCAAAAACATCTTTTGTTGAAACGTGTACATGAAGGAAGTATAGAGGCCTTGGACCTTATGGCTGGAGGTGACATCACCAAGAAGAATTGGACAGATATCAAGAACATCTGCATGAATTATTCAAGAGCCACTGTTAAAAAGGGCAAAGGAATCTGAGACTTACCTCATAAGTCTACTAGTTCCAGAGTATCTAAGATGGAACTTTCAAATCTTATGTCAAACTTCAAGCAAGACATCATTAATGATGTCACTACTTAGATGGACATGATGCAGGTTCAACAAAAGAAGGAGGATGTTGATGTTGTGTTAGCTAAATACTGCCCACATTGCCGAGAAAAGAAGAAAAGTTGCAAGTGCAAGACTGGTGCAAATGTTGAGTCCTAGTCAATGCCTACGAAATTCAAAGCTATAGATGAAAATGGAGAGGTGCTCTATGTATCTCAACATAAGACATGGGCCTAGAGACCAAGTATGCCACAATATCCTCTCCAAACTTCTAGCAATAATAATTCATCGCAAAAAATTTAGAATATGGGTCCCCACAGCTTTGGTGGATATTATAATTGGCAACAACCCCAGCAGGGTTGGTAACAACCTCAGTAGGGTTGGAAACAATCCCAGCAGGGTTGGCAGCAACCTCAGCAGGGTTGGCAGTAGCCCAATCAGTGGTCTAACCAGTCCACTCAGCAAGTTTTGATGCCACCACCATAGTAGCATGCTATAATGCCTCCTCCTACGGCCAATAACAATCCACTGAAGCAAACCCAGTTGCCAGCTTAGCCTAATCCTAATCCCAATAATAAGACACCAGCTTAGTAGGCAAGCTATGCAATTTCCTTAAACAATATCCATGTCAGGTCAGGAACTATTCTTGCCTCTCCTCCAACCCCTATCATCACAGAGGTTGAAGAGCCACCTTCTGAATCAGCTGATGTGCCATCTCCAAAAATCTCTCATGTAGCCACAGAGCCCCCATTTCCTCAAAGGTTAGTCAACCAAGTTGAACCCATAGTCAACCCTATAGTAGTAGATTTACTCAATCAGTTGAAGCAGATGACAGTAAAAATACCCTTACTCGATGCAATCAAATAAGTTCCTATCTACACCAAGGCTATTAGGGAAGCTTGTATAAAACAACCAGGTAGGAAGAAGAAGGATCCTAATACTATTCCTATAGTAGGGTAGTTATCTTATCTTATGCTAGAGAAGTTAACTGATCCCAAATACTCTGGTCCAGGGAGCCCTGTCATTACAGTCACTATTCATGATATGCAAGTTCAAAATGCTTTGGTCGGTCTAGGTGCCTCTATAAATGTCATGACCAAGGAGGTACTATCTCAATTAAATATTTTTGGTCTTAGAGATACCCCAACCATCCTGCAGCTTGTTGATAGCTCTACTATTAAACCCGATGGAATGATAGAAGACGTCATTGTTACCTTACACTCTTGGGAGTATCTAGTAGATTTTGTTGTTCTCTCACCTAAAGCTGATATGGGAGGATATCCTTTTATCCTAGGGAGACCATGGTTGGCCACTGCTGATGCCTTCATAACCTGTAGGTCCAAGAAAATGACCATATCTAATGGTGTCCATACCAAGAACCTGACCCTATATTCCCCTACTCAACCAATGTTGCAAGATGATGAGGCAGTATGGCCAAAATTAGAGGATGCCAAAACCAAAGCCAATTCAATCCACCAACTCATGGTGATAGGAAGCGAGCCATTTGTAACCTCTATGGAAGAAGATGAGATAATTTCATCAATTATTGCTAATGAATATGGCATAGATTCCTAGTTGTGTCCGCAATCAGATTGTGTTTTGGAGACCATTTTGCCTACTCCACCTGCCTTTCCATACTCACTGTCCTCCCACTTTATTCATTCCCTATTACCCCATGAGATGGATTCTCTACCAATTGCTTAGTTGAGCATGTTGGATAAAATAGTTAAAATGGAAGTTAGTCCAGGAAAGGAATTGAATGTTAGCAAAACCCTGTCATTACCACACCCGCAAGATATCCTTAAGCTGCTACAGGAAAACCAACAAGCATTTTCCTAGGATTACACGGACATGAAACAGATAGATCCTACACTATGTAGTCATCAGATCTATATCAGTCCCGATTATAAATTAGTAAGGTAGCCACAATAGAGAGTAAATCCTGTCCTTAGGGACATAGTCAAAATTGAGCTTCAAAAATTGTTAAATGTTGGTTTCATCTACCCCATTTCTAATAGCTAATGGGTGTATCCCTTAGTCATAGTACCCAAAAAAGGAGGTAAATGGTGAGTTTGTGTGGATTATTAGGAACTCAACATAGCCACTAAAAAGGACCATTTTCCACTCCCATTAATAGACCAAGTCCTTGATAATTTAGCAGGAAAGAAATAGTTTTCTTTCCTGGATGGGTTCAATGGTTACAACCAAATCCAAATAGCTCCAGAGGACCAGGAGAAAACTACATTTACCTGTCCATGGGGAAATTTTTCCTACTTTGTCCTACCATTTGATTTGTGTAATTCCCCAGCCACCTTCCAATGAGCTATCATCAGTATATTTTTAGACATATCTGCTGACTGTATGGAGATTTACATGGATGACTTCACTACTTATAGGGACACTTTTGATGAAGCAAAGGCCAATCTGGAAAAGGTACTTCGGAGATGTCAAGATTACAATCTTTCTCTCAATAGCGATAAATGATGTATGATGATGGAGGAAGGTGTTGTTCTAGGAAATTACATCTCCTCACATGGCATCTAGGTAGATCCAACAAAGATTGTAGTAATCAGCACTCTGTCTACTCCTAAGAAGCAAAAATATGTCAGGAATTTTCTCAAGCATTCTGGATACTATAGGAAATTTATTAAAGAATTCATTCAGATTGTAGGACCCCTTTTTAACTTATTAAAAAAGGATTCTGAGTTCTCTTGGAATTTTGCATGTGAACAATCTTTCCTACAACTTAAGGATGTTCTCACTACAGCTCCTATAGTGGGAGGTCCCAATTGGGGATTACCCTTTCATATCCACACAAATGCTTTCAAATATGCAATTGGAGTAGTGCTCCACCAGAAAATAGATGCTATTGAACATTCCAATTACTTCATTAGTAAGAACATGCAGGGAGATGCATTCAATTACACTATGACAGAGAAAGAGTTGTTGGCAGTCATCTATGCACTAAATAAGTTCTGGCACTATATTACAAGATATGAAATATTCGTCCACATAGACCATTCAGATATCAAGTACCTAATGAATAAACCAGCCATCTCTGGAAGGTTGGATCGATGGTTGCTACTAATGTAGGAATTTGACATTACTATTGTGGACAAACCTGGGAAAGCCAATGTAGTGGTTGACTTTCTTTCCCGCTTACATGTTCCTGATGATCCTGTAGCCATCGATGATAATTTTCTAGATGAGCACCTCTTCCTATTTTCAGCACAAAACCTGTGGTATGCCAACATTTCCAAATATCTCAGCATTGGGCGGACACTAGCTCACTTCTCCTCCAACGAACAAAAATTGTTGGCTGAGAAGAGTTTTAATTTTTCTTGGATTGCTAGTTGCATGTTTTATACTAGTCTAGATGAGGTTATGTGCTAATGTATCTGTGAAGATGAAACATATGACATCCTTTGGGCATTTCATGATGAACCATGTGGTGGCCACTTTACAGGAAAGCAGACAAATTTCAAAATCATAGCTTCTAGGTACTATTGGACGACTCTCCACAAGGATTCTTCTGTTAGAATAGTCTCAAAGGATAACTGAGGAGGGGGGGTGACTAAGTTATCAGCTAATTAAATTATTTTCTTTTCTTAGATATCAATTAACATAAAGTAAATGTATATTCAGATAACACAATAGAGAACACAACAATTTTGGTTACGGGGAAACCAAACAGGTAAAAAACCCCAGTGGGAATTAGCACCCACAAAGAACTCTACTTGAGTATAATTATCCCTTTTAAGAGATCTTGCAACCCTTTTAGGAGTTTTTATTTACAATGTAATAACATAGAGACCTGGTTAAAGGTCAAACCCTATTAGGAGTCTTTTACAAGTAACCCTATTAAGGGTGAGGACTCACTGTCCAAAAGCTCACTGCTAAAATGATGAAGGCTACAACCTTCAGTAGAACAGATATACACTATATCTGATAGATGAACTATTTGAGAAGACCTATTGTTTTGATTAGTTCCAGTGTGTTGTATACTTCCACTTCTTCTTCACATAGATCTTTTCTTGATGAATGAAATGTCTCTACTGTCCCAAAACAACAGACATTTTGTCCTGCTCTTTTTCTGTCTTTATTCTTCTCATTCACACTTGGCATTCATCAATTGAACTACTATAAGTATCTTCTCCAAAGGATGTGATCTTTTTCAGCTCTAGGATTCCCTTCAATACTTCTTTAGTCAGCCACATCATCCACACAACCTGATTAGAAACATGCAACTCTTACTGAATAGACGTGACACTCCACAAAGTCGGCTCCACCAAATTAACTCCAACTTCATGATTTTGATAGAACATGTTTGGCACCTTTAGATAATTATCTTTAACTCATAACTAAACATGAATACAACCATGCATATCCCAAAGATAGGCACAACTCAAGAAATAATGTAATTACATCGGCTCTTCACAGATAGTCTTCAATCACTTTAACTGTCATAACTAATTAACATAAATCTATTGAAACTTCATACTTGACTCACCGTGAATGCACATAGCATATAGAAGATGTATACATGATGGAAATTAACATGCATAGCTCCAGAACACCTATACTGATAATTGCATATACAACACTGTTGTATATTATATGTTGTCATCAATGAAAACATACAATCAATTATTTGCACATAATAAAATCTCCAACAATCTCCCCCTTTGACATTGATGGAAACATATGATATCATCAACTCAAAGTGCCTTCCTTATTTTTACAATCTTCTTAATATCCTTATCAAAATTTCCTCTTCATTGTTGTTTCTCTGTATACTCCCCCAGAGTATATGCTCCCCCTTACTAATACTCCCCCTTTGACATCAATTAAAAAGGGTGTTAAACACCATTAAGCACAAGTACTACTCTAGAAGTAGAGTAGTCAACCATTCATCGGTCACAAAGGACTGATGTTCTTGCTGCAGGTTCTAATCAAACTCAGGAAAGGGAATTACTCCCAACTTCTCCCTGAGATACTCAAAAGTATCTTTTGGTAATGGCTTTGTAAAAATACCTTCTAATTGTTCTTTAGTGCTCACATAATCCAAATGTACTTCTGTGTCTACAACTTTTTCTTTTAGAAAATGGTATTTGATCTCAATGTGTTTTGTCTTTGCATGCATCACAGGGTTCTTTGACATATTTATAGTACTATTGTTGTCACAGTGAATAACAATAGGATAATCAGTCTGAATACGAAATTCGTTAATCATCTGTTTGATCCAAACCATTGTTGAACAATTCAATGCTGTTACAACATACTCAACTTTTTTTGTTGACAGAGAGATACAATTCTTCTTTTTACTTGTCCAAGCGACCAATCTATCTCCAAGAAACACTGCTCCTTTTGATGTACTCTTTCTTTCATCAACACAACCTGCCCAATCTGCATCTATGTACACATGAAGTTGTACATTCTCTAAGTTAGGATACCATAAACCATAGTCAATAGTCCCTTTTAAGTATCTAAATATTATTTTTATTGCCATTAGATGATTTTTCTTGGGTTCAGCTGTAAATCTTCCAACAATGCCAACTGCATTAGAAATATCAGGTCCAGATTGAGTAAGATATATGAGTTTTCCAATCATAGACTTGTATAGGGTCTTTTCAACTACTGTGGAATCATCATCTTTAGAAAGCTTTCTTCTTTTTATCATGGGGGTGCTTACTGGTTTGCAATATTCCATCTTGAAAGTCTTCAATAACTCCTTCACATACTTAGACTGATTTATGAATATGCCTTTGTCTGTTTGTTTTACATTCAATCCAAGAAAGTATTTGATAGCTCCAATCATGCTCATTTCAATTTCACTTTTCATTTCTTTGGTGAATTCTGCACTAAGTTTGTCATTACCTCCAAAGATAATGTCATCAACAAAAATAGAAACGAGTAGTAGTCCTTCATCTATCTCTCTTATGAAAAAATTATAGTATGCTACTCCTTTTCTGAATCCTATCTTTATTAATTAACCATCAAGTCTATCATACCACACTCTTGGGGCCTGTTTAAGTCCATAAAGTGCTTTCTTTAATCTACATACCATGTCTGGTTTATCTAAAAGTTTGAATCCTTCAGGCTTCTCTATGTAGACTTCTTCCTTTAAGTCACCATTCAGAAAAGATGAATTGACATCCATTTGGTATACCTTAAAGTTCTTGAATGTTGCATAGGCCAAAAACAACTTGATAGCTTCAAGTCTTCTCATGGGGGAAAATGTATCAGTGTATTCTATTCCTTCTCTCTATGCATATCCTTTACATACTAATATTTCTTTGTTCCTTACCACTGTGCCTTCTTCATTCATTTTGTTCCTGAATATCCACTTTGTTCCAATCACGTTCTTGTCATGAGGTCTAGGGACCAGTTCCCATGTTTCATTCTTGATTATTTGATCTAATTCTTCTTGCATGGAACTTTCCCAATCTGAATCTTTGCACACATCTTCAACACTTAAGGGTTCAATCTGTGAAAGTAAGCATACCTCTTCATCAGCGGTTGAACCTTTTTCTCTAGATCTTGTCAAGACTTTTTCTCTTTGATCTCCAATGATATCTTCCTTAGAGTGGTATTTGGATGTGTATCTTGAATTCTTAGGAGTGATACTTTCATCTGTAATATGTGATTCTTCTTCACTTGGTTCAGGATTGTTACATGAAACATCAATATAGTCAAACATTTCTTCAATAACTATGTCCTTATTGATGGATCTGGGCTCATCTTCGATCATGGGAGCATAGTCATAATATATTTCTTGAATCATAAACTTCTCATCAATCTTCACATGAGTACTTTCAATGATCTTCTTTAATCTTAGATTAAAACTTTTATAGGCTTTGCTTTTAGTAGAATAACCAAGAAAAATACCTTCATCGCTTCTAGCATCAAACTTGTCAATGCTATCATCTCTCTTGATGTAGCGCTTGCTTCTAAATATTTTGAAGTATTTTACAGTAGGTACATTACCAAACCAAAGTTCATAGGGTGTCTTGTCTGCGCCTGGCCTTAATTGTATTCTATTGATAGTAGAGATTGTTGTATTGACCGCATCTCTTCTTTAAGTATGAGAAACCTTTCCTTCAATCATGATAGTGTGTGTTGTGTCAATTATTATTATGTTCCTTCTTTCTGAAATCCCATTCTCGTGAGGGGTTCTAGGTGCACTTAGCTGTCTCTTGATTCCATGTTCTTCACAATAATCATAAAATTGGTCAAAGGTGAATTCTCCTCCTCTATCAGATCTCAGACATTTTATCTTTAGTCTAGATTCATTCTCAACCATAGATTTGAGCACTTTGAACTTCTCAAAAGCTTTAGATTTGTCTTTTAAGAGTGCAACCCACATCATTCTTGAGAAATCATCAACAAAAAAAAAGAAACACCTTTCTTCGTAGTAAGATCTTGTTTGAGTAGGTCCACATAGGTCTGTATGTATCAGATCTAATTTGTTTTCTACAGAGTATTGTTTTCTCTTGAATGAGGTCCTCACATGCTTCCCCATCACACATTTCCTTCAAATGGTGTCAACTGGTCTTGTAATACTTGGAAAATCTCTTACTACCTTTACATTAATTATCTTGACTATGTTGTCAAAATTGATATGACAAAGTCTCTTGTGCCATTGCCAACTGTCATCCACTTTGGAAAAAAAATAACTTACTTCTAAATTGAGCTGAAAAAAATTACATTTGGTCTTTGAGCTTGATGTAATCATGTTTCCTTCTTTGTTGTTAATGATGCACTGGTTGTTTTTGAAGTCCAACTGATATCCTTTATCAAGAAACTGTCCAACACTTAGTAAGTTATGATGTAAACCATCAACATAAAGAACATCATCTATTTTATTCTTTCCATCTAAGGTGATAGAACCTTTTCCTATGATAGGTTTGGGAGTTTTATCTCAAAATCTAACAATACCACCTTTATATTTTTCCAAATGTACAAATCTTTCTTTGTCTTTTGTCACATGGTGTGAACATGCATTGTCAATGATCCAGTCAGTTCTGATGTCAGCTTTTGAAACTAATGCTAACTCTTGTTCTTTTTCTTCATATTCTTTGTCCATTTATTCAAGCATCTTTTCAATGTCTTTAATGACAACGAAACAAATTTCATCTTCTCCTGAATCATCATCAGTTACACTGTCTTCAACGTGATAACATTCCTTAGTGTACTTGGGCTTGTAATCTAAACTGAACTTCTCGACTCTTGTAGGATACTTGGATTCAAAGTGACCAACTTTTTTGCATGAAAAACATTTGAATAGTAAAATGATAGCAAAATGATTTCTTCTAGTTATGTATCCACTTCTTCATTATTACTAGAGATTCTTATGGATTTCTTGTTGTGGACTAAGGCTTGGAAAGTTGTCTCACTTTTGGGTTTAGTCTTCAATTTTGATATCTCAAATGTAGATATTTTGCTAATCAAAGTCTCTCTCTTGAAGTCTTTTGAAAATTGCATAGTCTCATCTAAGATATTGATCTTTCTCTCATAGTCTGATGTTAGTGTGGTCATTAGTTTTTCCATTATATCTTCCTCTAAAATTTCTCCACCATTGTTCCTGATACCTGAAACTACTTCATTAATTCTTTGATTGTAGGCTCTGATGTTTTCTTCAGGTGGCATTTATAAGTTGTTGTACCTTTTCTTCCATGTCTTTCTTCATGCATTATTTTCTTGTATGTCTCCTTCAAACATATCTTCTAAGTATTTCCAAATAGAGTATGCTTTATCTATTTTCTTGATCTCATAAAATTCACTGTCAGATAGGGCACTAATCAGGGCTTCTTTGGTGATTGCATTATTAGTGAACACTTACTTTTGTTTGATTGTAGAGTCATCTTCTACAAGGTCCTTCAAGGTGGGAACTTTAATTTCTTGAGTGGCAATCTCATAGATCTCAAATCCAATGCACTGAAGATGTGTTATCATGTTTTTGTTCCAGTCAAGAAAGTTTTCTCCATCAAACTTAGGAATCTCTTTCCTAAAGTATGCCATCTGATCTACCTTATGCTATTAGGCTTTCTCTCCAAGGCACTTGGATCTGATACCAATTGTTAGAATAGTCCCAAACGATAACGAAGAGGGGGGCAGGGTGAATCATTTATCAGCTACATCAATTATTTTCTTTGCTTAGATATCAATTAACATAAAGTAAATGTACATTCAGATAACACAATAGAGAACAAAACAATTTTGGTTACAGGGAAACCAAATAGGTAAAAAATCCCTGATGGGAATTAGCACCCACAAATAACTATACTTGAGTATAATTATCCATGTTAAGAGATCTTGTAACCCTGTTAGGAGTTGTTCTTTATAATGCAATAAGTACAGAGACCTAGTTAAAGGTCAGACCCTATTAGGAGTCTTTTACAAGTAACCCTGTTAAGGGTGAGGACTCATTGTCCAAAAGCTCACTGCTAAAATCATGAAGGCTACAACCTTCAGTAGAACAAATATACACTATATTTGATAGATGAATTGTTTGAGTAGACCTGTTGTCTTGATTAGTTCCAGTGTTTTGTATACTTCTACTTCTTCTTTACATAGATATTTTCTTGATGAATGAAATGTCTCTACTATCCCAAAACAATAGACATTCTGTCCTGCTCTTTTTCTGTCTTTATTCTTCTCATTCACACTTGGCATTCATCAATTGAACTACTATAAGTATCTTCTCCAAAGGATGCAATCTTTGATGGCTCTAGGAGTCCCTTCAATACTTATTTAGTTGGCCACATCATCCACACAACCTGATTAGGAACATGCAACTCATACTGAATAGATGCGACGCTCCACAAAGTCAGCTCCACCATATTAACTCCAACTTCATGATTCTGATAGAACATATTTGGCGCCTTTAGATAATTATCTTTAACTTGTAACTAAACATGAATACAACCACACATATCCCAAAGATATGTGCAGCTCAAGAAATAATGTAATTACGTCGGCTCTTCACAGATAGTCTTCAATCTCTATAATTGTCATAAGTGATTAACATAACTCTACTAAAAATTCATATCTGACTCAAAGTGAATTAACATAGCATCTAGAACATGTATACACCATGGAAATGAACACACATAGCTCCAAAACATCTATACTAATAATTGCATATAGAACACTGTTGTATATTATATGTTGTCATCAATGACAAACATACAATCAATTATTTGCACAAAATCAAATCTCCAACATCTTCTAGGTATACCAAGAAATGTGATCAGTGCCAATGCATGGTGAGGCCTAATAAAACTCATGAGATGCCCCTACAGCCTCAGGTTTTCATGGCTCCTTTTGAAAAATTTGGGATTCACTTTGTTGGACCCATTGACCCTTCTTCTTAGGGTAAGTCTTAAATTTTGGTCTGTACTGATATGTTACTAAGTGGGCTAAGGCTAAGCCAATGAAGCATCCTTGGGATAACAATGTTGCCAAGTTTTTATATGAATGCATCTTTACAATATTTGGTGTTCCCAGAGAAATAGTGTCTGATCAGGGTGCTTAGTTCACTTCCAAACTCATAGCTTCCCTGATGGAAGAGTATAATATTCTCCATGGTAAGTCATCCCCTTACCATCCACAAGCCAAAGGCCAGGTGAATGTTACAAATCAGGAGTTGGAAGTCATCCTGAAAAAGACTGTCTATGTTCATAAGAAAGATTGGGCCGCTAAGCTTTCTGAAGTGCTTTGGGCCTATAGGACTACTTAGAAAACCACTATAGGGTTCTCTCCATTTCAACTGGCTTACGGTAAGTCTGCAATGATGCCCATAGAATTCAAGCATAAGACCTTACACACAACATTGGAGCTCAATTTAGATCTTACTGTAGCTCCACAAGAGTGTTTCCTTAACTTGAAAAAACTTGATGACTGACATAGGTTTTCTTTGGATAACACAGAGTTGGTGCAGAAATAGAGGAAGCAATGGCATGACAAGTTTATTAAGGATAAGACATTTGCAGTCGGTCACTGGGTCCTCCTGTATGACTCCAGATACCACCATACTGCTAGTAAGTTTCAAACTCACTAGTTAGGGCTTTATGAAATTATTGTTGTTTTTCCTAATGGTGCTATGCATTTGTCTACTGTTGATCCTATCCATTTCAAATTACTAGTTAATGGCCACCGGCTTAAGCTATACCATAAACCCTAGAGAAAAGTAGACTTCCTGTAGAAATTTGATCATGATAAAGTTTCTGAGCCTCCTATAGCACATGCATATGAGCCCCTCGCTCATATTCGTTCTTCTCTTTGAGGCTCCACGTTCGCAATACCCCATAATAATTACTTCCCCCAAGAAGTAATTTCTCCACAATAAATTTCATTTGATTATTACTTGTCTTCTACCCATCCACCTCATTATTCTCCAACATTAATGACAATTTCACGTCACCACCCATACTTTATCAGGTTTGTGTGTACTATCTTTGGCATTTAATTCATTACTTAGTTTTTACTTAGCTTCGCTCTTGTCACATGTGCAATTGTGGGACCAATTGACTACTTAAGTTGGGGGGGGAGAAAATCTGTGATTTGTTTTATATATGTATGTACATATTGAATGCTATAGTTTTAAACTTTTTAAATGGTGTACACTTTTACATGAATGTTTCCCAACTTAGATTTTGAGATATGACAGCCTAAAAACTAGAAATCTATTTTGCACGTAGAAGCAAAGGTGTTCAATGCGGACATCTATTGAGTAATTATGAATAGTTAAGTTCTTGAGATATGATAGATTTGCATTCATTTTCTCATACGACACTTAAACAACTTGAAACTCCAGAACTTTCCATCTTTGCAATACCTACAGCTTCACATTTTTTTTTACCTTTTCTGGAACTTTCTTGATAAAGTCTTTGTATACTCTCTACAACTATTTTTGTGTCCTTCATGCTCTGGGGAATGGTTGGAGATTTGATTCTATGTGAACCAATGGTTCATGATCTTCTGCTAAATAGTCAAGCTTGTATGCCACTATTCCAAGCCAGGGGTTGGCTTGATTACATTCTTAAGCTGACCAGCTGGGATGGAGAGGTAGCATTTTAGTTTTTAAACATGATGCATGATGGAGTGCCCACTTTCAAAGGATTAAGGGTTCCATTTTCACAAATAGTCATAGTAGAGGTAATGGGGTTACCACAGGAAGGAGAAGACTTTTGAGAAAGTTTTGACCTAGCAACCGCAAGAGCGCAATTCACTCTACATTCAGACCCACCATTGGAAAGTGACAAGAAATAGGGTACAAGAAGTATGTCTCTACCTCAAGCTTATAATAAGAGTGCAATATTCATTATAAAATATTTCACTTGTGAAGGTCGTCAAGCCTACTTGCATGCTATTCATTTCAAAATTTTGAGCTGCCTGCGGCACGATAACTGGCCCATAAATGTACCCAATTTCCTATTCAACATCTTGAAGAAAATGTCTTCATTGGTACAAGAAGGTGAGCCAAATATTTTCTCTCACCATTGTCTGATCAAATTAATTTTTGAAAAATCATTGAGAGCACATTCTGACATGACATGGGAGGATTTTCTGTTAGGAGATTTTGAGAAGGAAACCCTAAGTTCTTTAAGGAGTAGGGTTGGAAGCAGAGTCCAAACTGAGTAGGGATTTTTTAAGGTTATTGAGGAATTGGGATCAGGGTCTTCTTCAACAAGAAATACTAGGTCTAGAAACCCTAGGTGTCTTCTTGAAGCTTCTGCATCTGGCTCATCCCAATGTAAGGGTAAAACAAAAATCTCTGAGAAGAAAGATTCTAAAGAAAAGGTCTCCTCCCCATCCAATGAAACCAAAACTCCTATAAGAGACAAAAGGGAGAAAGGGAAACAAGCTGAATCTGGTTCTTCTAAACACAGCAAGAAACAGGACCCTGTAGCTCAAACTGCTTCTAAGAAGCAAAAATTTGTTGATAAAAAGGAGGAAACCCCTTTAAGAAGGAGTTGTAGGAAGAAGAAGAATATGTCCATAGATGGATTGCCAGTAGGGTCAACCATTGGTATTGACATTCCTAAGGTAGAGGAGGAAAGAAGAGAAGAGCTAAAAGATAGTCAGCAGGAATTGCCTTGTGAGTTTCCTATAACTGAGAATAAAACATCCCCTGAAGTCAGAATGGACGCAGAATGTATAACAATCAAAGATGATTCTGGCTCCGAAGAACAATCTTACAGATTCCAAAGTAGGGGTCCATCTTCCCATGGACTCCAAATTGTTGATGATCTCATTAAATCAGATGATGATGATATTTCAAGGGAATACTTTGCTAACAAAGAAGGTCTGCGGGATTCACCTCCTGCAGCAATAGAGAAGAGTCTGTTTGAAGAAAAATTTGGTATTGATATGAGCTTTGTCAATAAGGTGGTTGAGTAGGTTTTGAACCATGGATTAGATGCATTGGCTACCACTGCCCAACAATGTAATAAACTTGAGCGGCCCATCAAAATCTTTCCAAAACCCTCAAACGATGCACCTACAAGAAATGAAAGTTCAACTGACATTCAAGTAGCAGGTGAAAACCCTAATGAAGGTACTCTTCTAGATATTCCTTTCCATGTGACTCCATTCTTTGTTATCTTTCAACTGGTCAATTAATTAGGAATGGAAAGGGAACAATGGAGATGACAGAAGAAGGCATTACACCAAGTCATTGATCATTCTTATCAAGAACTTATGGAAAAAGAGGAGGAGGTGGAACAACTTCAAGAGAAATTAATTAAGGTAACATCAATTATCCCTGATCTAATGAGTTGTAGGTCTCCCTCTCCTATTTATGCTATATTTCTCAAAGAATAGTTGTTGAATTATCAGTTGACTAGCATAGGAAGGGATAAGTCTCCGTTGTTGAATGAGCCCCTTGAATTATTTTGAGCCTTTCATAGTTCTCTTGCAACCATTCAAAATATTTTATGTGAAATCTTCCTACACAACCTAGTTGTACCCAATAATAGGAATTGGAATCCTCTACCATATGTTGGAGATATCTAGTTAAGGGCACTTATGCCATGGATACAGAATGACATCAGTAGGGAATCCCAAGCCAAATCCTATAGAGAGTTAGAAGGTGAAATTCCTCTAGACCTACGACCTGAAGTTAAGAACCCCAAGCCATATTACTATGAATGGATGAAATTATCCCAGTTAGAGTCAGGAAGAAAAATCATTGATCCTCTTAGGGAAGAAGCCCTCGATGAGTACAATCAGATGGTTGAGACTGAGTTACTTGAAGCAATGAGGTCAATTCAATGGCGCTGGGTGAACATGACCAGGGACTTGAGGAATAAAGAGCCACATTCACCCCTTAATTTCACAATGGAAAATAGGCATGCTCCTTGCTATGTTTCATTGGGCAGGGGAAGAAAGAGCTATTGGATGCCACTTACATTCTAGATGCCCTTGCTTCTTTCCCCTCTATTAGCCAATTCATGAAAGCTAGAGGATTATGACATGACAAGGGAAGTAATGAAGTGGGAATCACACAGGAACACCAAGGGATTTTACTGGAGCTTTGCAAAAGGAGGCATTGGACAGAGTGCAGCTACAGAACTCATAATGCAGGCAATGTTGAAGAATTATTTGATTGCTGGAGGACCAGAAAAATGAAAAGTTGGGGGGGGAAATGATGAGGCCAATATAAGGCCTATTTAGTTTATAGTTTCATGTTCTTTTATAACTAGATTTTGAGAACTTCATAAGCTTTCATAATACTTTTTCAGACTATTTACACTTATATCTCAGAACTGCTATATACATATGTATGTGAATGTGTGTGGAACATTTTAAGTAAATAAATATGCTATCTATATGTTGCATGGTTATGTGAAACTAAATCTATTATCTTTCTGTCCTACTTTATATCAGGTGGTTTTTCCTATATCCATCTGATGAGAGCAAGCTAGTGAAGGAACTTATTATGGATTTTTGTCTTGGACATGTATGCATGCTAATCTTTTGTAGGAAATGGTGGATCTGCGGGTAAAGAAGAAATAAATATTAAAGAATGGAGTGAGCCTTCAGGAGACCAGCTGTTGCGGGGCTCATGATGACTCCACTATTCGTAGGTGATCGTGGTTTTCTATTGTAGACGAGGTCAATACCAAATAATAGCCACGATGGAGTAAATCTAGAAATGGGTCATTCCTGGATTTGTGTGCAGTTAAATGCAGTTTGTTCCCGCATTCAATAATGTTTATCATGTATCTTAATGGTTTCCATATCCCTAATGTTGGGGGATCCTAGTTGCTAGGAGTTCTTTTTTAGAAGTTTTTGTTAAATAAGCTGGAAGCTCTTATTCCTTAGTTAGTTAGTATTACAGGAATCCTTTATGTAATCTAGTAAGAAAGAAATACAATCTTGTTTTATGCATTGATGTATCTTTGTTCATTCACTCTTCAATTCCTAATGGTTTCCATATCCCTAATGTTGGGGGATCCTAGTTGCTAGGAGTTCTTTTTTAGAAGTTTTTGTTAAATAAGTTGGAAGCTCTTATTCCTTAGTTAGTTAGTATTATAGGAATCCTTTATGTAATCTAGTGAGAAAGAAATACAATCTTGTTTTATGCATTGAAATCTTCAATTCTTAGTTTCCAAGTTCTTGTTCATTCACTCTTCCATGTGGGCCCACGTGGAAGGTGAACTAAGTTTATAGTTCAGTAGGAAATAGTTGTAAGTCATTTGAAGCATTTAGGAATCTGTTGCTCCTGCAACCACTAGTAATAGCACTATTGGTTGTTCCTACAACAAAGTCACATAGTTAGTTTACTATTACAAAATGTTCTTATATCTTTAGATTAAGCTATTAATTCCATTTCCTAGTTCAGAATTACTTTCAGCATTTTACATTCCTTAGATGGTGATAACTCCTAGAGTGGATTAGAGCATACACTTTGCTGATGCTATTTCAATTTTACATTCCCTATTTGATAATTTAAGTAAGCTCAGTATGATATTCTAATTATGAGGATGTCCAATCCTTAATTGCGGGGGGTATAATACTGACCAATCATACACCATTTCTTATTTTACATTTTGGTGAACCCAAAATAGACAAATCTTTATTTTTGGTGTTAGATTTATATCTTTTATGTTAGATCTTGCATGCATATTAGATTATCTTTCTTGTATGATCTTGCATTTCCTTACAAAAATTAAAATCAAACTCTTTGTTTTCTAAATTAGTTCATTTCTATTGCATTGGTGTATGAGCTTTACCACTTCTAGTCGTACTTATAGTATCCCAGTTAGAAGAAGTCATAGAATCATGGGTTCCTTGGATCCCAAATATTCCTCTCCTTTCCGTATGATCCTAGATGACAACTTGAATACTCATGATTCCAATCCTTCTATGGAGCATAACTCTTCTCACTCATCTCATGATGAGGAGGATTCTTTAAGAGTTCCTCCTAAACAAGTGCAAAAACTTTCAATAGAACTTGATAAAATGGGAAATTGGCTTATCCAAGAAAACCATAATCAAGATTCCATTCAAGCTATAGAGGCTCTTAAGAAATTCCTTCATGATGGTGATCAAAGTGTTAATTTCTTGCATGGTATCACTCATCTTGTGCATTGAAATGTTAAACCTTTAGGTCAAGAAGTGCAAGATCTAGGATATACTCCTCCTATCATTAGTCAAGGACCTTCTTCTGTTCCTTTACCTATATTTCCTACTTATACTCCTCCTTTGATGACTATATCTCTCCCAATTTCATCTATTCCTATGAGTGTTCCATCAGTATCTTTACCTACCTCACAACCTTCATATCATAGTGTACCTTTTACTTATACTAATCCCCTTCCAAATTTGGTTCCAAATGTTCCACCAATTGTATCTTCTATGCCTGCTACTTCCTACACTTTCCCTAGTGTTACTAATGTTTCTATGCCACCTGTGTCTTCTAATGATTCCATAATTATTAGTTTGGCTTAGACTGTGTCATCTTTACAACAACAACTTGCATCTTTAACTCAATCCAAGTTTAGCATTCCTACATGTTACATGGGTAGTCCCTTATCCTTAGACATTATCTATTTTATTGTTCCTCAACAAGCCGATATGCCTCGTCTAGAGAATTACAATGGTAAAGGTGATCATGTTACTCATGTTAAAACATTTCAAATCCTTTTTAGTGGTTATGCTCATGACTATAGGATTTTAGCTAAACTATTTGCTAGAACCTTTCGTGATAAGGATTTGCAATGGTATTGTTCTTTACCTCCTTATTCCATTGATTCTTTTCCTAAACTGGCTATTACCTTCATTCCAAATTTTCAAATTAACATTGGTCCACAAGTTTCCTTAACTGATTCCGTGCATTGTAAACAAAACATTAAGAAAAAATTGACTGATTTCATTGGTAGATTTAAGCATCTATATGCTCAGATTTCTTATCCTGCTCTTGATATTGATATTCAACACATGTTTATTTCAAATTTACAAAAGGATATTAGAGATAAGATTCTTCTTACTGAATTTACCTCTTGTCAACAACTTTGTGCAGCACTTGATCATTATCAATTACAAGTGAGTAAATTTGAGAGCAACACTCCAATGGCTCATGTTCCACTTGATAAGATTGAAAATGTTCCTAATCCTAACAAGTTTTAGAAACCTAACAACTACATCAATATTAATAAACAAATGAATGTGGTTGCTAATCAAGTTGTTGTTGCATCACACAATGCCACTTCTACATCCACTTCTTTCTATATGAATCATACATTTACTCCTCTTTCTGAATCTTTGCATTCTTTTATGAGTAGGTTGTTAAGTGCTAATATTATTACCTTTCCTCCTATTAAAGCTTTCCTTCCTACTACTATATCTTCAAAATCCTTTGATTCTAAAGCTTTTTTCCAATACCATCACAAGAATGGCCATGATACTGAAAAATGTTATTCTCTAAAGCATAAATTTCAAGACTTAATCAATTCCAATGCTTTATCTGTCAATAATTTTGATGGTAATGGGAACAAATCTATCTCTCCTCTGAATCAAAACCTTCAAATATACACAAATCCTCTACCTAAACATGATACTAACACTATTTCTCAACCATCTTTTGTGGATATCATTTACCATTCAAAGATGGATGATCTTAATCACATTGTTAATCATGTGGAGAGAATTTTTGCATCTCAACCTATTGTTCAAGATCCTTATCCTCCACCTCAACTACCATTTATACCTAAACCTCAGAAACAAACCAAGGATAAGCAACCTCGGGAACTTTCAATTACCTTTAATGACTCTGAGACTATTAAGGCTCCCGATGGTCCCCTTTATATTTATGCTAGGATTGCTAAGATACCTATGTGTGGTTTTTTTGTTGATTCCACATCCTTAATCAACATTATTACTGAGGAAAGTATTTTTATGAAAGGCTTACAACGTGATTGTTATGATCCATTGGATGCACAGATCCAAACTTCTAATGCTCTCCTCTATCCTGCACTTGGTTTTATTAACTTTCCCATTAAACTCTGTGGCAAGGTTGTAGATACTACCTTCATCATTGTTCCTACATCTGATCAATTTCAAGTCAAATTTGGTTTTCCTTGGATAAATTCTATGCATGCTATTGCTTCTCCTATTCATAAATGTCTTAAGTTCATTCATAATGGAGAAGTAAAAGCTATTAATCATAGTCTATATCAACCTTCTAAGCCTAGAGATTGTGCTACTCTTGATTTCTTTTGGACCTCATTACCTAATTCATGTCCTCCTCACCCTGAAAACCTTTTTTTCTCATATCAAGCCTATAAAAATCGCATGATTGTCAAGTTAAGCATGCCTCAGATAGATCTTAACCGTGGTTTTTTTCCCACTCCTTCTATACCTCCTTTATCCATTACTACTAACTCTATTACTAAACCTCCCAGTGTTTCTTCTCAGCCTAATGTGAATCCTACCAATCCTCCTATAGAACCTGTGAAGGAATCAGTGGTTATTCCTCCTAGTTCTCCACATGTATCAAACAAATCAAAATGTAATAAATCTGCTAATGAACATCGTAATAATAGTAGAGCTAATGCTAGGGTCCATGCTTCTCTTCTTCAAAATTCTTTATCTTCTTTCAATCAACCTATGCCTGATGTGTCAGAACAAGTCAATATTCACAATGATATTAAAATGACTAAGTATGATGATCCTATTCATATTTTAGATCCCATTTTAATTAATCTTGATGAGGAGGATCCTTTAGATGATCCTATTGATCTTAGTGATGAATATGAGACCATTGATCTTGACACTGATTTATCTCATATGATTTCAACTCAATTAACAATTACACCTAGTATCAAGCAATGCTATTCTCAAGAGGATCCTTTTTTGGAACTTAATATTATTCCTACTATATTGGATATAGTCCCTCTTGAGAGTTTCCCACCTTCCCTAAATGATATAAACCAAGATGGGGAAAGTAGGCGATGTGCCTGATTAGCTTATCCCTCATGGTTCTACTTTCTTTGGAGAATGATGTTAATTCATTTGCAAGTACATCTTATCTTATGATCATACTAACCCCATAGTAGGTAGATCCCTTTTGTGTTCTTTGTATGTTTATGTGATATTTCCCTTGATTTGACTTCATTTGGGGGCATCTCGTAGTGGAAACATAATCAGTAGAGTTTTTTATGTTTCTGTCAAAGCCATTTCTCATGCTAAAGTGTTAGCAATGACTTTAACATGGGGGCATATGCTCTACTCACTTTTTTCACACACACACGTTCAAAACATTTTCAAAACTTAAAACTTTTTCCCTTTATGGATTAAAGGCCAATCCTTAAAACATGGACATTTTACTTTTTAGGATCTCTTGATCCCTCCAGTTTCAATATACAATGTTTTGATCCCTTAAGGTTGGAAGGTGTCCTTAAAAATGGATCTCCTTGATGTGTTGACTAGTGAGTAGTCACATTCACTAGGCGGTTCAACTCAATCTTTCCAGTTACACTTTTTTTTCCTTGTATGGTTCACAATGGGACATAAGTTCTCATTGGGTGAAGTAGCCATCCCCTGTCTCTCTCCTTAACTAGTGATGTCTCTCTTATTGTGATCTTAGTGTTGATAAAGAATTAAGTCCCTTGGGGGGTTGAGGATTTCTTTTTCCCTTTTGATTCCAATAAGATTATCTACTCTTTATGATCTCCTTTACCAAGATTTTTTATTGAGTCCATACTCTTGCTAAAGTGGGGGCTAAATGTATAGTCAAAAAATGGAAACAATTCCATGGTAGACTGGTTTAGCCTTCTGGGTAAGTGGTTTGGGGTCATTTCAAGTACCTTGAATGGGTTCCTGACTTTGATCTGGATTTATCCCCCTATCCTGCCTGTTTTCCACTCTTTCCAGCCTATTTCTAGCAACCCAGACAGAGAAACTCAGACTTTTGCCTTAAGGTCAAGGTTGACCTTTTTGGGTCAAGGTCAACCTCTACCTTGACAAAGGTCAAGGTTGACCTCAAACTTAACCTAGGTTACAATTGACATTTTTCAGGTTCGGGGCCCAAATTCTAGAATCTCAGGGTTTTCAGATGTCGGCCTTTGGAAAAAGTTAACTCCCGCTTCCGGGGTCGGTTGTTTCAAAATTTGGGACAACAAATCATAAATTATATTTAACATAGGTCCTATTCTAGGGAAATGGGTCCAATTAGAATTCAATTCTCCTATGTCAGCCTCTCTAGAAGATTGTGCCCTAATTTCATGTAAAAGGAAGCTTTTCTCTCTCATTTTCTCTAATCATTACCAAGCATCAAGAAGCAAAAGCATAATCAAGAATCCTAAAAATTTCAATACTTGAAGAGTGAGATCCAAAGGTGAAGAAGAAATATTTGAAGCAAGCCAAGTAGCCATTTAAGCATTCATCCATTCTCAAGCACTTCTCAAGTATCCATTTTTATCAAGGGGATCCATTGGGGGCCATTGAAGGATTCAAGCTCCATGGAGCCCTCTTGTTGAAGATTTCTCCATCCACATTCCTCCAAGCCTCTTCCAATTAAAGAACCCATTCAAGATTGGTGTTGAATATCTACAAGAAATTGATTAAAGACATCTTACATTCTACATTCTCCATTCTACATCCATTTTAGTGCATCCATACTTGTGGATTCAAGGATTCGAATCCTCCACAAGGACTTTTACATGAGCTAGGTGAATTGTTTCATTTACTTTGTTTATTCCAGTAATTTCAATTATATATTTGAGATTGATTCCAAAACTGGGGTTTGACTAAGGAAAACCCCTCCCCCAACAAACAAACCCATTTTTCTTGCAGGTATATGTTCAGAACAACAGATCAAGATGGAGATTTGAATACCCTTTTCAGCAAGCTTCTGGGATCCAAAAACAAAGTTGCAGTCTGAGAATTTTTAGGTTGACTGTGAGCTAGGGTGAAATTGGAAATTCTAGCAAATGGTGACATTGACTTGAGGGTACAAATCATAACTATCTCAGAATGAAAAAAAGATTTATGGGTTTTGTCCGTCTCTACATTTCTAATTTAGATGTGGTTTTAGATTTTCTAGAAACTCAACACAAGCTTCAGAAAATAGCATTCTTTGATCTGCAATATTTCAAGGTTAGTACATTTCTCCTATTCAATTAAATTAAGGTTTTCAATCTATCTAAATCTAAATTACATTTCAAATTAATCAATCGAACCTGGGTACTTAAGATCTTCCTTCCTTATTCTTATTTCCAAATGATTGATTCATTTATGCATTGATCCTTTCTCTTGGGTTAATCAACTTAGATCTTTCATTTATATATCTAAGGATTGAAGGAGACCATCTTATTTACCCCCATAACAATATTCAAATGTAATATATAGACATGTACACCATTTCTTATGTTATAGATATTAAATGCTAGAATGATGCCTTAGGACCCGGGAGACGTTTGTAGTGAGCCTTGAAACCAATAGTGACTAGTCACACCAAGAATGACAATCATGGACCTGAAAAAAAGCCATATATAGTGATCAATCAGCTTGGTAGAGCTATCGACACTTATCACTATAAAAAATACAAAACTAGGAGTCTAGAGATCCATAATCTGGGAGCTTACACTCAAAGAATAAAGAATGAAATTGTAGTTTGTCTCTACTGATGGATTCCTAGAATCTAGGAAATTTTACTCCCCTTTGAACTTTTCATATGCCTCCAGTATCTGGAGTATGTGATCTTCTCCCACATCATTCAGGAAGTCTTGACGATCAACATAACTTTTGAAATGAACGTCGACATCCTTCACCTTTTCCTATAACTCTACAACCACTTTGGCTGCGTCATGGGACTTGAGCAACATCGAAGAGACCTCCGCCCTTGTGATGCCACTGAAATTTCCTTTGGGCCAAAATTGGACCTTGGCAACTTTTTCAAACTTACCAAGTATGGAATCAATGGGAGTAAAAGTCTTGGGGGTGAGAGGATCCACCAATGTAATCTCTTTGATGAGGGCAGCATACCGGTCCAGTGGAGTCCAGAATGCCTGCAGTTGTTCTTCCAACACCCTTACCAGTTTCTTGTCAATTTTGAATTTGAATGCAAGTCTGTATTATTGGGTCCTAAGGAACCCGTAAGACTCATCCCCTAGGATGCATGTTGTTGCCACATTATCTTCCCCGATATTCTGAATCTCTAGTGAGAAATCCTACCACTCTTCATACTTCTTGATCTCTCACTTCCACTGAAGAATGGTGGCCTCTATCTTGTTTTTTGTATCATGTGCCCGGGTAAAGTCTAGGAGAGACTCAAATAGAAAAATTCTTATGACCCCAATCTGATGGGCCATCCATTCATCCACTACTAGCACCTTCTTTTTCATATCCCTTAGCGCATGAACAATATTACCTTGAGGGAGCGGTGTCTCAAAGACCAAAGGTCCGGTTTCTTCAGAAGAAATGGGGCACACTAGCTCTATCAGGAGTCTAAAAACATTGGCATTGGTAACCTTCAACACCTTCATATTTTGAGATTAATTCTCATACCAGGCATGAATAGCCTCGTTTGCTTCATTTAAGAGCTTCAATTCTTCTTGTTGTGTTCTTTTGACCAGAGACACCTTCATGATTACATACTCTTCACTGATAACCTTTGAGTCTTCTTTTCCTGTTGGAGGAGCAACAATCATTTCCACTACATTACCATTTGGGGCCCTTCAAGTGTTATGAAGGGTGCATACCTCTTAGGCTTCTTGGAGACTTGGCCTTTGGCCAATATTTTTACAAGTGATAGTGGGGTCATGATGGTTGTTGGAGCTATCCCTTTCTGGGACTCCACTAACCACTATGGTGGGGCAACTGGCCCTCTTATTATCATCCCTGAACTTGAAGTATCCCTAGGGTTCATTTCAGGTTCCCCCCTAGACATGTTCCCTATTGTATTAATGGGATCTTCACCTTCATTCCTTTTCTCTTCCTCCATACCACCTCCCAAGATATCATCGATAGGTGTGCTGGGTGGTGGAGGTGGTTGAGGCAAGTCATTTAGATCTACTTTTTGAAATATGGTGATGACTTTGGCGGTCATTGCATCATGAGCTGTCAGAAAACTTTGATCACCGATTGGGCTCAGGGGCACTATGTCAAAGGTTACGGTTGTTCCCGGAGGACCAATTTCCTCATCAGCTGACAATTGCTCCATGGATGGGTTACTTCCTTTCTCTTACTATATTAGTTTTTCTCCTTCAGCCTCCTCAGACTAGGATACATATTCTCCTTGGAATGCCAAATCCTCAGCCCCTATTGATTCATGCATTGGAACCTTAGCTTCTTGTTCCCCTATCTCTTCCATTGTACTATCAACTATACCATGTAGTTCTCTAAGATCACCCATCAAGAAGAAATAATCAACGTTAATATTTTCTATCTCTAGGGGACTCTCCGGGTGATCCTCTTTTTTGGAGGAGGAGGAAGAAGAGAGTATCTCATGATCATTGGGTAAATTCTTGGTCTCAGGGTCAGGGCTTCTACTTCATAGAGGATAATTTTCCTTTTGTTTCTTTCTTCTTTTGAGAAGTACCTAAGGATATACGCCTGCTATAGTTTCACCAATATCTGATTTATATGGTGCACTTAACAAAATGGCTAGGGAAGGAGAATCTCCTAGCGGAGGATAGGAGCCTACTGGGGTAGCTCCAAGACCATAAGTCACTCTAGAGTTTTCTACATCCAATAATTTCTTGGAGTGTTCAAAACTTTCACCCAACTCATCCATCAGGGGGGCCAGAATGGGGTTTGGGACCTGAGGTCAAGTGCCAAACATCTTCTTACCTTTGGCTTTTGATTTCTTTGTGGCTCGGGAGACTGAGGCTTCCAAATATTTTTTGTCCAGCCAGACACTCTTTGGGAAAACCCTCACAAAATATGAGTGGTTGTATTCTATTACTGTCCTTGAGATGGCCTTAATAGTCAAAATCTTTGACATATCCCAATCCACTGGAGGGAGGTCCATCTTGTCTATGCCTATATCTTTATACTTGGGGTCCTCTTTGGGCCTAGTGTCTAAAAAATTTTGTTGGAATTTCTGGAGCTTAAGATGTTCCATCATTCCTTTCTACATCCTCGTGTAGTGCTTCCTTTGGATGTCATAGTCATTTTGGCAGTTGGCCAAAAAAAATTATAAGTGTTGAGTATGGGGATTGACCCCTTTGGGCATCATCCTTGTCAGTTGCCTGAGTAGATCATAATCCTTGAAACTGAAAGAATATTTGGCTAAGATCAGGCTATTTAGCTCATTCTCTGTATCCTAGGTCATAGTGAGGGAGCAAGAGCATTCCCTGCAAATGAATGGGAATATTGGAGTGATGACCTTCTTGAGAGTGGTCAAGGCATGTGCTTCCAAATTCTTCTTACAAAATTCTAATAAAAGAATCCTTTCCCCATAGTGTTTGGGTAACAAGAAGGGTTTCCCAGAAAATTTGGGCACCTGAATAAAGGTGTGCTGGGAAAACTGGATGAAGTAACATCCCCATGCACCAACCAGGCCCATAGCCTATGGGGATAATATGAATCCCTGATCAGTACTGATCACCTTTATCCTGTAAAAGATGAAGGCATTGTTGAATCTACAAAAATGGGGAAAAATTTGGTCCCACTAAATCCTGGGGAAGTGGTCCCACAAGGTGACCTGACCAACTCCTCCCCCGAGAACACCAATTGTTGTTAAACCCCTGATTCCCTAGCATTTCCAAGAAAGTGGCCAGAGGATGTAGGAGGTCATATAAAATTTCTACTCTACCTCAACCTTCTTCATCTGGAGGTCTACGTGCCTAACAATGATGTTGGTCCAGTCAAAGTGTGTCGTGTTGGTGGTCATACCATAAAAAAAGTAATACATCCAAGGGAGAATTCTTAGGCATGGGGTTCCTCAAAAATCATACAAAAAAATATGATCCCCTCATAGATGGGATCCTCAAAGTCAGAGAAAGGGATTTCTGTCCATGTCTTCTTATAGTCCCAGTGTGGAATTTTTAGCCATTTAGAGTTGATATAGTGCCTCACTAATTCATTTTATTTCTCAAACTACTCGAGGGAAGTATCCTTGGTGAGAGTAGTAGCACCTGTAAAGAATGAAATGTGCCACCACATGGCAGTTTCATCATGGTCCATCATGATGATGGAAACTAGGTATCCAAGGGGGTTGGAAGAAATGAACACAACAACCACACTTCATGGATTGTAACATCTAGCCAGGAGAAAAATTAGCTCCAGTTCTTTCACTGAGCATGAAAAACCAGTCCCTTGAATGATATCGGATGCCACTAAGTTAACTAAGATGGATTCATTGGACCATCGTAATTGATGAATTGCCTAAATGAGGCCCTACAATTTGGCCCAGATATTGACATATGTGTCAGTGATGTCTTTAAGCATAGACTCAATTAGGGACCCTTGAATCGTCCAACCTTTATTATATTTTTGGGTTAGCGGGAGCTTCTCCAATCTTTTCTCTATCTTTTTCTTATTACTGGTACCTATAGAAGTACTTAGGAGTTCATGGCTCCAAGGAGGTGAAGATTCTGAAGCCATTTCTTTCTTGTTTTGACCTATACCTTATTGGAGA
The DNA here is from genome assembly GCA_018584345.1 of Thuja plicata. Classification (NCBI taxonomy): domain Eukaryota; kingdom Viridiplantae; phylum Streptophyta; class Pinopsida; order Cupressales; family Cupressaceae; genus Thuja; species Thuja plicata. The sequence goes on from MU225138.1 coordinate 673,572, forward strand.
TTTGATTCTGAGAGTTGATTGTTTGTATGTTTGTCATTGATGACAACATATAATACACAATAGTAATTCTATATGAACTTATCTAAATGATGACATGAAGACTTGTGTGGATAGATACATGTTTTTGAAATGTTTATTATGTTATATTCATACACACAGACTCAGATATGATGTTTTAGTAAAGTTATGCAATTCTATTGTTAGTAGTTACAGTTCTAGAAGTATAATGGTTTAGGCCCGACGTATATAATGTGTTTCATGAGTTGTGCCTATCTTAAAGATATGCATGTGTATATGCATGATTAGTTATGAGTTGATGATATAAATCCAAAGGTGCCAAACTTGTTTCAAGAAGATTGCAAAGTTATGGTTAATTTGGTGAGGCTGACTCAGTGAAGCGTCGCGTCTGTTCAACATTGACTTGCATTGACTTAATATTGTTTGTGTTCTTAGTTAAGCTGACTAAGATATTGATGAAGTGTTTCTAAGAGCCGACATGACCTTCTAGTTTGAAGAAGATACTTATAGTAGTTCAATTGTGATACACTAAGTGTGAATGATACGAAATGTGAAGAAAGATGTACAGAGCAGATTATCAGAGTTGGTTCATTCATCAAGGGTCTATGTGAAGAAGAAGTGAAAGATTGTAATACACTGGAACTGATCAAGACAATAGGTCTACTCTATAGTTCATCATCAGATATAGTGCATATCTATTATTTAGAAGGTTGTAGCCTTCACCGTCAAGCAGTGAGCTTTTGGACAGTGAGTCGACCACCCCTAACAGGGTTATTTGTAAAAGACTCCTAACAGGGTTCGACCCTTAACCAGGTCACCATACTTATTGCATTGTATTGTATAACTCCTAATAGGGTTGAAATATCGTCTAATAGGGATTACTACAAACAAGTATATTTTATTGTAGGTGCTAATTCCCACCTGGGTTTTTAACATTTGGTTTCCTCGTAATCAAATTGTGTGTTGAGTACTGTTTTATCTGATTATGCATTTACTTTGTTGTATACTAAAGTTAAAGAAGTAAAAATAACTGAAGTTACTGATAACTGATTAACCCCCCCCCCCCTCTTAGCTATCCTTTGGGACTATTCTAACAATTGGTATCAAATCCAAGTTCC
>MU225138.1:674806-690901 GCA_018584345.1 Thuja plicata
CACATCTACAGTGTATTGGCTTTGAGATCTTTGAGATTGCTACACAAGAGGTTGTAATTCCATCTCTGAAAGACCTTGCAAAGGATGATGCTACCAACAGACAAAAGGACATATTTACACATAATGCGATTGCCAAAGAAGCCCTAATCAGCGCCTTATCTGACAGTGAATTTTCCAAAATAAGAAAATTGACAAAGCATATACCATATGGAAGTATTTAGAATACATGTTTGAAGGAGATGTTCAAGAAAAGAATGCACGTAGGAAGACATGGAAGAAGAAATACAATAGCCTTGAGATGTTTCCTAAAGCGAACATTAGAGCTTACAATCAAAGGATAAATGAAGCAGAATCTGGAATCAAAAATAATGGTGGTGAAATATCAGAAGAAGATATAATGGACAAGTTGATAACTACTTTGAGATCAGACTATGAAAACAAGATCAACATTCTAGAGGAAACTATGCAATTCTCACAAAACTTCAAGAGAGAGACTCTAATCAGCAAAATTTCTGTGTTTGAGATATCAAGACTAAAGACTGAACCTAAAAGTGAAACAACTTTCAAAGCCAGAGTCCATGGTAAGAAATCCTTACACACATCCAGCCATGATGGAGAACAAGAAGTTTATGAAGAACTTGAAGAAATCATAGCTATGATTGCTAGAAGAGAAAAGAAAGGAAAAGGTAAATATGAAGGACAACTTCCATTCAAATGTTTTTCATGTAATAAGATAGGTCACTTTGCATCTCAATGTCTCATAAGAGTCAAGAAGTTCAGATCTGATTACAAACCAAAATATAAGAAGGAATGTTATCATGCTGAAGAAGGTGTAACCGATGAAGATTCAGGAGAAGATGAAATTATATTCATTGCCCTTAGAGATGTGGAGAGGTTTCTTGAAGAAATGGACATTGCAGATGAAAATGAAGAACAAGAACTAGCCCTAATTTCCAAAGCAGACATCAGACTAATTGGATCATTGACAATGGATGCTCTCATCACATGAAAGGTGACAAAGAGAGATTTGTTTAGTTAGACAAGTACAAAGGTGGTATGGTAAGATTTGGTGATAACCTTCCCAAACCTATCATAGGCAAAGGTTCTATCACCTTGGATGGAAAGAACAAGATAGATGATGTTCTATATGTTGATGGACTTCATCATAACTTTCTAAGTGTTGGACAACTACTTGACAAAGGTTATCATTTAGAGTTCAAAGACAACAAGTGCATCATTAAAAACAAGGATGGAGACATGATTGCATCAGGCTCCAAAATAAAAGGTAATGTTTTTGAGCTTAATTTTGATGTAAGTTATTTTGTTGCAAAGGTGGATGACAGTTGGTTATGGGACAAGAGACTTTGTCATATCAATTTTGATAATATAGTAAAGATCAGCAATGTTAAGGCAGTCAGAGACCTTGCTAGTATTGAAAGACCTGTTGACACCATATGCAGGGAATGTGTTATGGGAAAGCATGTAAGGAGTTCCTTCAGAAGCAAGCAGAACTCAGCTGAGAACAAATTGGACCTAGTGCATACAGATTTGTGTGGTCCTACTCAAACAAGGTCATACTACAGAGAAAGGTATTTCATCTATTTTGTTGATTAATTTTCTAGGATGATGTGGGTTGCATTCTTAAAGGATAATTCTAAAGCCTTTGAGAAGTTCAAAATATTCAAAGCTAAAGTTGAGAATGAATCTGGATTGAAACGGAAATGTCTAAGATCAGATAGAGGAGGAGAGTTCACCTGTGATCAGTTTTATGACTATTGTGAGGAGCATGGTATTAAAAGACAATTGAGTGCACCTAGAACCCCTTAGTAGAAAGGAATTGTAGAAAGGAGGAATAGGATCATACTTGATACAGCGCACACCATGATGATTAAAGGAAAATTTGCGCACACCTATTGGAGAGATGCAGTGAATACAACAGTATATACTATCAATAGAACCCAATTGAGGCCAGGCATGCATAAGACATCCTATGAACTTTGGTTTGGCAATGTACCTACAGTAAAGTATTTCAGAATCTTTGGCAGCAAGTGCTACATCAAAAGAGATGATGGAGTTAGCAAGTTTGATGCTAGAAGTGATGAAGGTATTTTCCTTGGTTATTCTACTAAAAGCAAAGCATATAGATGTTTCAATTTGAGACTAAAGAAGATAATTGAAAGCACGCATGTCAAGATTGATGAAAATTTTATGGTTCAAGAAAGATACTATGAATATGCACCTATGATTGATGATGAATCCATACCTAGCAACAAAGATACTGTTATTGAAGAAATGTTTGATTACATTAATGTATCATGCAATGACCCTGAATCAAGCAGAGAAGACTCACGAATTATAGAAGAACAAGACACACCTAAGGTTCCAAAATTCACATCTAGATAAAAATCTAAAAATGACATCATTGGAGATCAGAGCAGCAGTGTTTTGACTAGATCAAAATAAAAAAGTCTAGTAGTGGTTGAAGAGGTATGTTTACTTTCACAGATTGAACCCTTAAGTGTTGAAGATGCTTGTAATGATTCTGATTGGAAGAATGCAATGAAAGAAGAATTAGATCATATAGTAGAAATGATACATGGGAATTGGTCCCTAGACCTAGTGACAAAAATGTGATTGGAACAAAGTGGGTATTCAGAAACAAGATGAATGAAGATGGTACAGTAGTAAGAAACAAAGAAAGATTTGTATGTAAGGGATATGCGCAGAGAGAAGGAATAGACTACACTAATACATTTTCCCCTGTGAGGAGACTAGAAGCCATAAAATTGTTTTTGTCATATGCAATAGTCAAATACTTTAAAGTTTATCAAATGGATGTAAAGTCAGCTTTTATAAATGGTGATTTGAATGAAGAAGTCTACATTGAACATCCTAAAGTATTTAGTCTTTCAGATGAATCAGACATGGTATGCAGATTAAAGAAAGCACTTTATGGTCTTAAACAGGCCCCAAGAGCTTGGTATGAGAGACTTGATGGTTATCTTACCAAGATTGGATTCAAGAAAGGAGCAGCAGATTATAACCTATTCAAAAGAGAAACACCTGATGGACTATTGTTAGTTGCTATATTTGTTGATGACATTATCTTTGGGGGTAATGATAAGCTCAGTAAAGCATTTGCAAAAGAAATGTAGAATTAATTTTAAATGAGTATGATTGGTCCTATAAAATAATTTTTGGGACTTAATGTAAAGCAAATAGATAAAGGTATATTCATTCATTAGTCTGAATATGTGAAGGAAATACTGAAGACTTTTCAGATGGATGATTGTAAACCAATATGCACTCTCATGATAATAGGAAGAAAGATTTCAAAAGATGATGACTCCACAATAGTTGATAAGACATTGTACAAATCTATGATTGGTAAACTCATTTATATAACTCAATCTAGACCTGACATATCTAATGCAATTGGCATTGTTAGAAGATTTGCAGTTAAACCCAAGTAGAGTCACCTAATTGCAGTCAAAAGGATATTCAGATATCTAAAGGGAATTATAGACTATGGTTTATGGTATCCTAAATCAGAAAATGTAAAGCTTCATATGTATACAAATGCATATTGGGAAGGTTGTATTGATGATAGAAAGAGAACTTCAGGAGGAGCAGTATTCCTTGGAGACAGGTTGGTTTCTTGGATAAGCAAGAAGAAAAATTGTATTTCTCAATCCACAGCAGAAGCTGAATATGTTGCAATAGCACTAAATTGTTCAACTATGGTTTGGATCAAGTAGATGGTTAAAGACTTTGGCATTCAGGTTGATTATCCTATTTTTATTCATTTTGATAATATTAGCACTATCAACATGTCTAAGAACCCTGTGATACATGCAAAGACAAAACAGATAGAAATCAAGTACCATTTCTTAAGAGAGAAGGTTGCAGACAAAGAAGTGAAACTGGACTATGTGAGCACTAAAGAATACTTGGCAGATATTTTCACAAAGCCCTTATCAAAGGATACTTTTGAGTATCTCAGGGAGAAGTTGGGAGTAATTCCCTCTCCTAAATTTGTTTAGAAGAAGCAGCAAAGACATCAGTCATTAATTGACTGATGAATGGTTGACTACTCTACTTTTGGAGTAGTACCTGTACCTAAAAAGACTATGGTGCCCTTTTCCATTGATGTCAAAGGGGGAGTATATAGTAAAGAGTATGTACTAAGGGGGAGCATATACTGTTGGGGAGTATATACATAGAACAAAAAATACAAACAGAGGAACTTCAGCAGTTTAGAGAAATCTTTGATGAGCATATTGAAAAGATTGTAAAAGAAAGAGGACACCATGAACAGAGGATGTTTTTGATATCATATGTTTCCATCAATGTCAAAGGGGGATATTGTCGGAGATTTGATTATGAGAGTTAATTGTTTGTATGTTTGTCATTGATGACAACATATAATACACATTAGTAATTCTGTAAGAACTTATCTGAATGATGACATGAAGACTTGTGTGGATAGATACATGTTTTTGACATGTTTATTATGTTATATTCATACACACAAAATTAGATATGATGTTTCAGTAAAGTTATGCAATTCTGTTGTTAGCAGTTACAGTTCTAGAAGTATAATGATTTAGGGCCGACATATATAATGTGTTTCATGAGTTGGGCTTATCTTCAAGATATGTGTGTATATGCATGATTAATTATGATTCTATGATATAAATCCAAAGGCGCCAAACATGTTTCAAGAAGATTGCAAAGTTATGGTTAATTTGGTGAGGCTGACTCAGTGAAGCATCGCGTCTGTTCAGCATTGACTTGCACAGACTTAATATTGTTTGCATTATTAGTTAAGCTGACTAAGATATTAATGAAGTGTTTGTAAGAGCCGACATGACCTTCTATTTTGGAGAAGATACTTATAGTAGTTCAATTATGATATGATAAGTGTGAATGATATGAAATGTGAAGAAAGATGTACATAGTAGATTATCAGAGTTGGTTCATTCATCAAGGATCTATGTGAAGAAGAAGTGAAAGATTTTAATACATTGGAACTGATCAAGATAGCAGGTCTACTCTATAGTTCATCATTAGATATAGTGCATATTTGTTATTCAGAAGGTTGTCACCTTCACCATCAAGCAGTGAGATTTTGGACAGTGAGTCCACCACCCCTAATAGGGTTATTTGTAAAAGACTCCTAATAGGGTCTGACCCTTAGCCAGGTCACTATACTTATTGCATTATATTGTACAACTCCTAATATGGTTGAAATATCTTCTAATAGGGATTACTACAAACAAGTATAGTTTATTGTGGGTGCTAATTCCCACCAGATTTTTTACCATTTGGTTTCCCTATTATCAAATTGTGTGTTGAGTACTGTGTTATCTAATTGTGCATTTACTTTTTTTTATACTAAAGTTAAATAAGTAAAAAGAACTAAAGTTATTGATAACTGATTCACCCCCCCNTCCCCCCCCCCCCCCCCCCCGCTCAGTTATCCTTTGGGACTATTCTAACATACCCGTGAATCAGACAACCGTCAGTGTATAAAAATTCAAAGATTCTTGACTTCGGAGGCTTCAAGAGTGATCTTACTTTTCACCTAAAATAGAGAAACATTAAGGCATCTCAAAGGGGATCATATGTCTAAGAATTATATGCAATTTTAACACATGAATAATTTCTTGCGAACCAAAGACCCAAAAAAATGACCTAAAAGGGGTTGCATGAGGTTGAAAAGTATAAACTTGCTGACATGCTTAGCATTAACTTGAAAAGATAGCAATCGTTAGTGACAAGAAATGTAGCCCTGCTGTCATACTTTAACACATGCATGCCCACTAGGATAAGTAATGACATTTAATAGATAGTTGTTCTGGTGTGAGTGACATGAATGCCACTTGGAATAAATTTTAAACACTCATTCATGAGAAATAACTCTGTCATGAAGATGGAAAGGTCGGGGAGAGAGAAAAATTAATGGCCTGCTAGTGAGCTAGCCTCTGCAACTGGCATACTCATCACCCTGACATCCAAGGCTACACCAATCTAGATGGAAAACCTGCTTATTGGGTGGATATGGCCCTCATAACTCATAAATAATTTAGAGTGAAAGATGGTCTTTAGGAATTACCTCCATAAGAACCCAACAAGGTAAGGCTCTCAAAGATGCCACATCCCTGATCGCAGGAAAAAAAATAGAGCTTTACAAACTTGACAAATGTACAAGATGACTCACAAAGATTACATACAATGTGGAGAGCATCGAATAGTTCACATGGCCAAACCAAGCATAAAGAGAAATAAAACCCAACAAAAAAAAGAGAAACGAACAAGAGATGGAGAAAATAAAAGGAAACCAAATGAAACAAAAAGTGGAGGAACCCAAGAGCCTACCTAGAACTAGAAATGTTGAAAGGGGGTACTGCAAATATATTCACTCTGTCACCTAAACACTCCACCAGAATCATTGAACACACCTCTGCACCTTCTAGCTCAAACTTCTCACATCGAAAAACTAATCTCTTCGCTCTTAAGAAAATTATCCAGAAGGTAATTAGTTTGTGGTAAGTGTAAAAGTGATAATGTAAAAGGCCTTAAATAATGCCTAGAAGGGCGCATTAGTTACCAAAAGTAATTTTTAGAAAAACATTGGCAACCAAAGTCCAGACTCTGGAACACCTAACAATCATTCACCTTGAACAAAAGACAAACAGTCACCAAATATAAGAGATATGAAAACACCAACTTGATAACAACACTCTATGAACCGGGTCTCAGAGAAAACAAAGGACACCAAAGAAAGACAAAGACCAAACAAGGCTGAAGGCCCAAAGAAATAAAAAACAAATTGAAAGCAAAAATAAAGGGAAATAGAATAAAAAGAAGGGGGACCCAATATTTTGGACACAAAATGTAGGGATGGGTATGTAGGGCATAAAAAATGGTGACTCATAGGGACAAATAGCTCATGCATTTTGAGAACTCTTATAACTCTAGTTAAAAAAATGATGATCTTATCATCATCAGAGAAGCGACATCGTGACATGAATTTGGGTACCCAAGAAATTTGTTTTAATTCAAATGCTCATATCTTTCCAAATTTTGTATCTTAGGCATCAAATAAAGGTGGTGGAAGTAAGACATGACCAGAGAAAAGATAGAGAAACCATACTAACATAGTAGAGTCAGTGTATGATGGGTGCCTTTCCATTCTCCAGGTTCCAGACATTTCGCTCTCCAGCTCCTCTCTTTTTTATTTTTTCTTCAAGATAGGGGAGGTGATACTTCTTTCATCGGGGTGATCAATCTTAGATTATTATAGCAGCAATAGTTCTTTCACCTCATCATCCTTTTGATTATTGAGTGGTGAGGAAAGATCTATCCCCAGATATGTTTTCAAATTACTTGCTTTTTCTTAGGAGCTTCCCGCAAAGAGTGTGACCGATCTGTCCCTCTCTGGACCTTTGTCTTGTTAATTTATGTTATTTCCCTTTTCAAAATGATAGCCAATATTTGTTCTTCTAAGGAGAAACATCAATACCTATTTCCAGCTAAGAGTATCTTGTGCTTGAAGTCCTACGTTAAGAGTTTCCCAAATGAAGATAAGACCAACCTTCGTTCAATGCCTAGTTTTGAATCACTAAAATGTGCAAGGAGAATCTCTCAGTTTGCATGTTCATTATGTATGGAAAACAAGCCTAATAGGAAATGGAAAAACACTGGGACCTGAAAGAGAAAGGAGACCAAAAGAAAAGGAAAATTGAAGCAAAAATAAAAAAGGACAAAACAAGGGCAAAGTCCCCAAAACTATTTACAAGGGTGTGCCAGACCAACACAACAAAAGGATATTTACAAATGACATATACATCTGATACATCTCCCATCCAGGGAGTACATTCTTCTACCTCACTCAAAGTAATGCTTGAGGAACTGTCCATTGATGGACAGCAGAATGACTTCTCTAGTTAAAGAACTGAGAGGGTATGTGTTGGCTCCACATATTTTTTATATTTTGTAGGGCCCGAGCCAGAGCCTCAAGAACTTACTATGTTTTCTCTTCTTCTCCCTGGCCTTATCCCACAAGAGAACCAGGTCCAAAGTCTGAAATTCCTTGTATTGGGCTCTTTTGTCAAACCAACATTTGACCACATCTTGGTGCTTTGCAAAATGTTCCAATGCACGGTCCCTCTACTCCTCTAGTTGTACTAGGTTGAGGAGGCATACTTCAACAATTTTATCCTGGTTGTTAAACTCTTGCATGAACTATAGGATTGAAATCTATAGGTTTACTAGGAATACTAGGTTTAGGCCATATACCAGATGAAATGGGGAAGTTCCCAGAGCGACCTTAATTCAGATGCGGTCTTCCCATAGGGAAGACCTTAGTTTCTGGTGCCAATCTTAGGGGTTTTTCTTGAGTAGGTGCTTGGTCACCTCTAAAAGGTTCTTTCAATGGATTCTTCTACCCCATTACCCCATGGATAGTAATTACCAGAAAATGTGAGGGTGATACTCTTATTATAGTCCAATCCCAACAACTGAGCAGAGGAAAATGCTAGGTTGTTATCACACACTAGGGAAAAAGGCATTCTGAACCTTGTGCGTGGTGGGAAACAAGGATAGGGTTTAGAACAATGGGGGTTTTCTCATAAAAGAGACCATATGCTTCTATTAACCACATACATTTAATTGTAATGATAAGGAATATAAATTAGGAAATGTTTGCAAATAATAATGAAATCAGATGGAATGAAGTACATACCTCAAAACATAGAAGATCTAGAAATTCCTATTTTCTAGTGTTTGTACTGAGTTTCTGGAAATTCTGCAACCTAATCTGGAATGGAAACATAGAGATGGAGAAAACTCAGAAATACCTTTCTTTTCTGAGTTAGGTCGACCTTGACCCAAATACGGGGGCACAATTGTGCCCCTTTATGTCAAGCTTGACCCACACTGCTCTGATGGAAATTCTATTCATGGTTCTTGAATGTTTTTCGAAAAGGGTATCTGAATCTTCTTTGTAATTCGCTATTCCATACCTATACCTACAATAAAAAAGGTTTTGTTTGTTGGGGGAGGGGTTTTCCTTAGTCAAACCCTGATTTTAGGAATTAACCTTGAAATCAAAACTAAAAAAGAGAATGCTATCAAGTAACAGAAGTAGATCTAACAACGAAGCTATGATATTCAATAGATATATAATTCTATTTCAAATATAAACAAGTATGTTAATATGAAATCTTAGACTCAACATTAAAAACCATAAATGTAAATCAAAACCTCCATGATTGTATGCTTGGAATCCACCTTGAAGGAATAATTAATGAATCTTGAGGATGCACAAAGGATCTTGAAGGAAGATCACACCACCATGATGGATAGATCTAGAGTTTGAATGATGACTCTTGAATACTTGAACCAAATTCCTTCAAAGGATTGAATGCTTGAATCCTTGATCTTCAATGAAGAACTTGAATGCTTGAAAAGAAGACTTGAAAACCTTTATTGAACACTTGGAATCTTGAAAGAAAGTATAAAAATAGATGCTTGAAAGTAGATGATCACTTTGATAGATTATGCGTAGATGGTATGATCTGTCCATGAGAGAAAATGAGAGGAGAAGACTTCATTATATACAAGTCTTGGGCACAAAATTATAGGGAGGCAAACATAGGAGAATTAAATTCCAATTAAACTCATACCCCTAGAAGTGGACCTATATTAAATATATTTTTAAGAGTCGCAACTTTGAAACCCAAAACGACCGACTGGGAAGTGGAAATATAAAATTTTCAGTTTTCCTTTGCATCCAGCACACTTTACAATGAGAAAGGGGTACCTAGGTCAAGGTCGAGGTCAACCCTAACCTAGGTCAAGTTTGAGGTCGACCTTGAACTAGGTCATGGTCCAGGTCAACCTTTCAACCAGGGGGTCAGGACCCCTGGAAAATATGCCAGGTGGGGAAAACAGTGCCCGAAGAAGCCCAATAAGGGTCCTAAATAGGGATAGAAGATGGAAAAGGGGTAGTAATGAGAGTACAACATGATAATGCCCCAAAAAACCCCCCAAGGAGGGATAAATAGTCTTTACTTGGAAGTGCTTCCATTTTAAGATGATACATTAAGCCCCCACTTTAGCGGGAGTATGGAAATTGAACATACTAGCAGTAAAGTTAGAAGAAAGACTCTAGTGGATCGCAACAATGTTGAACATCACTTAGTCAAGGACATGATCCCCCATGCCAAGGAATCTTACTCAACATACATGGATAAAGGCATAGAAACAAAGAGAAAACAAAGACAAAGCTAAAAGATACAAAAAGGGGCTAGTACGAAAACAAACCCAAATCAACTAGCAAAGGAAACCTTACTAAGAAATGCTTCCTATAGTAATATCATATTTGGAAATCTATCATAAAATCATAAATGAATACATAAGAAAGAAAAGATCATTACTATAAATAACATAGCTTCATGATCTAATCCTACTAGCATGAAAGCAAAAGAGAGAAAAGACAGAGTGATTACCTCGCATAGTAAGATGCCCACCTTACTCGAATCACCAAGGAGGGAGAGCCCAACATGTAGGCAAACCTAATTATTCACCCATAAAATGTGCTTTGTAATTGTAATGTGTCTTCTGATGGCTTTTGGAATACCCATAGATCCACATTATTGTATCACTATGGAATATAAAATGTGTGTCTCTTCAGGATTTAGCAACTTATGTGCATTACCTTTCAAGGATTTAGCATATTTGAAATTGAAAATACGTATCTCTTCAGGATTTAGCAACTTATGTGCACTACCTTCTGAGGATTTAGCAAAAAATAAAAAATGTGTGTCTCTTTAGTATTTAGTAACTTATGTGTGTTACCTTTTGAGGATTTAGCATGTTGTAAAATTTAAACTATAGTATAAGCAAGACCCTATATATGCCCCCCTCCTTATCCTGGATACCTAATAGATGGGTTAAGGAAGATAAGGAGGATACCTACTTCAAAAAGTAAGGAGATATCTTGTTAGCAACTATGTACACAATATTTTTAGCAAAGAGTATTGACCCTTACATCTAAGAGCATCGATAATCGTGAAAAAGGATATGCCACTTATGGAAAAAGGATCCTCAAAGAGGAAGAGATCTTATCAACAATACCCCCACCATAGAGGAGTGATTTTGATAAAATATCATCTTTCAAAGAAAAACAAAGAGGGATCAAAGATTCAATTATCAAGCCCCCTGTGATCAAGAGGAAGAGGAATCTTGGAATGAAGGAAGCAAACTCTAATCCAAAGCAAGGACAAGAGTTTATAAAGAATATAATTTGCAAAAACAAAGAAGAGGTGATGACCTAGGACAATCACGTCTCTTATAAAAGGGTATCCCTAGCCAAAATGTAAGTCTTTATAAGGAAATAATGTTGTAAAATAAACAAATTCCACTAACCTAAGGAAAGTAGATCGTTAGATAGGGAAAAAGAAGGAAAACCTTTCCCTCCAGAGATGACAGTAAGCGATATACCTATCAGATCAAGATAAGTCATAACAAAGATATATCTTTGCAAAAAAGAGTCTTAGATAAGATATCATGAAAACTCAAAGAGAGGTATGGATGATTATGAACAAAGGAAGGATGTACCATATCATAATACAAAACCATAGGGATAAAATATAGAAAGAATAATTAATTAAGCTCAAAACAAAATACATGCTAAAAGCATAATGGATCCTAGAAAAATGGAAGAAATACCTCTTGCCCCCAAGTAAAGAGACAGAGGGGGAAAGATCTATATTATAGAAGAACAAGGAGTATTCCCCATATGGAAATTATGAAGAAATTGTAATACCACATGAGAGTGAGATATAATTCCTAAAGAAACTCTTTCTTTAACATACATCTTGAAATGCACACAATCAGCAAGTAAATGTGTATTACTATAATGAAAAGGACATTTGTACTTGGAGAGAGCATCTGTCGGCATAAGTTTAAATATTTCTTTCTTAGAATTCATTAACTGAACAGACACCTTCTTAGCCACATCTTGAGGGGTATCAGGGTAATCAAAGGAAGGTGTTGAAAGAAGAACATGAAGAGGATGGGGATGATCAAAATCAACCACCTTAAATTGAGATAAAAGAAAGCATAGACCATTCCTATCTTGTTTAGGGGATAGATGAACCATATATTTAATACCTTATTCATTAACACAAAGCCCTAAACCCTTATAACCTTGTTTAGCCACCATATTGTATCTTGTAGTTTACATATCTTGTAAAGCTTCTACAAGAGGTGATTGTTTATGGTGATCATGAGAAAATATTGTGTAAGGTGGAATGATAGGTTTAGAAGAATTTTATTTTCTCTTCCCTTTAATATCATCATGGATTGGATAAGAAGAGGAAGGCAAATCAAATAATTCTTGCACATCTGCATCATGAACCATAGTTTGGGAATAACTAGGGAGAGGAGATGGAGAAATATGAGTGGGAATATTAGGAATTGGATTAGGAAGGACAAGATTAGGATTAGAAAGATTATGAACTATATTAGGAGGGATAGGATTAACATTAGGAAGATTAGGAAATGGGGTATCATCTACAAAATTCTTCACATAATCCAAAAGAGCAGTAAGTCTGCCACACAAATTATTAATGAAAGTTTTGAAAGTAGGAATGCTAGTATTAGTGAATCTCGTAATAACATAAGAAAGTTAAACATGAAGAGTGAAAAACATAATTAAATGGATGATACTCTAATAAACATCATCATAATGGAGGGGTACAGGCATAACATGAATAGGTGTATTGAGAATAACTGGACCAACCTTAATAGGTAGCGTAATAATGCCCAAAGTTCTCTTTGAAATATTATCAAATCTATGAATAGGGACATAATCAGGTTGCATAGATTTAAGATCAGCCTTAATTTCCTTAAGCATATCCATTCTGCAACCATTAATCCCAAATCCATTATCAATTAATGTTCTACCAATGATACTCTGATTAATAGAAACAACAACCATAAGAGCGTCATATTGATTCTGCACCTTAATAGAAGGCAAATCATCCTCGGTAAACACAATAGGAGGTCCAGAAGACATATTATGCATGCACTCCAAAAAGGAATTAAAATTCTCTTTCTTAGGAGGCGAAGAAGGAAGGGTGGATAAAGCCTTTTGCAATGCCTCAGGATATGTTAGAGAAGTTTATTACAATTCCCATAAAGATATCTTAGTGGGAGTAGCATGTAATTATTCAACTAAGTCATACTCCTTAAAGGAAGATGGAAACCTAGTTTCTTGAGGAAGCATAGGTTGAGAAGGAGGAAATGAAACTGAAATAGTAGGCTAAGGTTTATTCTTTGTGCGATAAGCATGTGAAATGGAATCAGTGTTATCAAGGAAATCTAAGGTATCTCTAGGTTTACCCTTAACTATTATTTGAGGACATCCTTTTACCATCAAAAAATCTTTAGGATATATCATTATAGGTGTATCAATGTTACAAATAGTGGAAAATGAAGGTAACCATGCGCACACCCTATGGTAAAGGTCAAATGAGGAGGTTATAGAGGAGGATGAAATCGGAATAGGATAAATGCAGATCTTATTTGAATAATTTTCATCCTCACTACCATGTACCTCATTAGGGGATCTATCCTCTTTTGCAATAAAATCCTCATCAAAGTATTCAAAACAAAAATCATACATGTTGAACACAAAGTAGCACTAGAATCATGAAAAATGTAAATGTTTTTTTTGTATTTTTAAAGAAATTTTATGTTTTTTTTTATATATTTTTTGAAACATAAATGCAAGAGCATAAAAGAAATCTAATTTTATATGCATGTAAGATCTAATCTAAAATCCAAATCTAACACCAAAAAGAAAGAGTTGTCATAAACAGGTTCACCAAAATGTATGGTGGGAAATATGGATAGGGTTTAGAACAATGGGGATTTTCTCATAAAAGACACCCTATGACTCTATTAACCACATACATTTAATTGTAATAATAACAAATATAAATATTGAAATATTTTCAAAGAATAATGAAATTAGATAGAATGAAGTACATAACTCATAACATAGAAGATGTGGAAATATCTATTTTCTGGTGTCTATACTAAGTTTCTCAAAATTCTAAAACCGGATCTAGAACAGAGACACAAAGATGGAGAAAACCAAAAAATATTTTACTTTTCTGAGTCAGGTTGACCTTGACCCAAATATGGGGGTGCAATTGTGCCCCTTTATGTCAAACTTGACCTGCACTGCTCTGACGAAAATTCTTTTTGCGAATCCTGAAAGTTTGCCAAAAAGTGTATCTGAATTTGCTCTATAATTCATTGTTCTATACCTGTACCTGCAAGAAAAAATGGTTTTGTTTGTCACAGGAGGGGTTTTCCTTAGTCAAGCCTCAATTTTAGGAATTAACGTTGAAATCAAAACTGAAATGGAGAATGCTAACAAGTAATAGAAGTAGATCTAACAATGAAGCTATGATATTCAATAGATATGTAATTATATTTCAAATGTAAATAATTATGTTAATATGAAAGCTTAGACACTATATCAAAAACCATAAATGTAAATCAAAACCTCCATGTTTGTATGCTTGGAATCTACCTTGAAGGAAGAATCAATGAATCTTGAGGATGCACAAAGGATCTTGAAGGAAGATCACACCACCATGATGGATAGGTCTAGAGTTTGAATGATGAATCTTGAATACTTGAACCAAATCCCTTCATAGGCTTGAATGCTTGAATTCTCGATCTTCAATGGAGAACTAGAATTCTTGAAAATAAGACTTGAAAACCTTGATTGAACACTTATAATATTGAAAGCATGTAGAACAATATATGCTTGAAAGTAGATGATCACTTCGATAGATTATGCGTAGATGGTATGATCCGCCCGTGAGAGAAAATGAGAGGAGAAGGCTTCCTTACATACAAGTCTAGGGAACAAACTAACAAAGAGGCTGACATACAAGAATTAAATTCCAATTATCCTCATACCCCTAGAAGTGGACCTATATTAAATATATTTTTAAGAGTTGCAAATTTGAAGCCTGAAACAGCCGATCTGAAAGCGGAAAAATAAACGTTTGAATTTTCCCCCACATCTGACACACTTTCCAATGATATAAGGGGGACCTAGGTTAGGGTCAAGGTCAAACCTAAACTAGGTTAGGGTCGAGGTTGACCTTGACCTAGGTCAAGGTCAAGCTCAACCGTGACCCAGGGGGTGAGGACCCCTAGAAAAATATGCTATGTTGGGAAAACAGTATTCGGAGAGGCCCAATCAAGGTCCTAAACAGGCACAGAAGATGGAAAAGGGGTAGAAATGAGAGGACAACATGATAATGGCCCAAAACACCCTATAAGGAGGGCTAAACAGTCTTAACATGGAACTTCTTCCATTTTAAGATGATACACCTTGTAACTATGTTTTCTTCATTGAAGCAGATTACCACATCTGCAATGTTGTTCTTGCACGGTATACCTTTAGTCCACTAGGTGCAATAATTTGTGGCAGTTACAATGTACCAGTGGTTTGCGGACAAGTTAGGATTTATTTCTCTGATAAAGTTGAGTGCCCATTAGGCAAAAGGTTTCGCCTCAAATATAGGCTGGAGAGGCATTGTGAGATTTCTATCTTGTGAAGTGGCAATTTGGCAAGTGTGGCACTTCCTCACATGTGCGTAGCATACTTAAACACATGGGGAAAATAGTACCTGGCCTAGAGGATTTGATGGGTGGTGTTGGAAATATAGATGGAGTAACTGAGAGGGGAGGGGTGAATCAGTTACCACAAAAAAAAATCCACAAGTCCCTTAGATGTCTTCAATATATACTGCTTTTACTCGGTAGATTAACTTATCATTGTTCATTAAACATTCATAGTTATTGACATGCATAAATCAAATAGCATAAACACAAGTAACACCAGATATAATGTGGAAACCCAATTCGGGAAAACCACCAATGCAACTAGTTACTGATTTTCACTCTTCTGAAGTGAGCCTTGTTAGGAGCCAACCCTGTTAAAGGTTACAAAACACACTGTTAGGTGTGACCCTGTTAAAGGATTTAATCACC